>SJYC01053736.1:0-54820 GCA_006408675.1 Madoqua kirkii | reverse complement strand
TTAGCAGTAGCAGAGATTTTTTAAATGACAGCCATAGAAAATTGTTTACTGATGACTCTTATCAGCTCATCTGAAATGTTTTATAAAACGCTGGTAGAAGTTTATTTTGTCTTTTGTCTTGGCCCTTGGTGGCCTAAGCATTGTCAATAGATTTCTTGTCTTTTCTCAAAGACAGTCACAGAAAAAAAAAATCTGATTAAAATAAATATTGTTGATACAAGATTAAAATTTAAATGAGTGAATGATAGATTTCTAATATTTAGAAATAAGTCACAATTAATAAAGTAAATCCTTTATTAAATTTTTTCTGGGCTTATCTATTAACTGAAGAGAATAAGACAGTAAACCAACAACGTACATACAATGTCTTATATGTTACATATATCTTTCCACCACTTATCTAATGTAAGCTTCTGAGAAATTCTGTGAAGTGAAGTAGATATTTCTATTATTTAGACTGACAGAGATTAGGAAAATGTGGCAGTGAGACTTAACTAGTTTGATCAACTTTATAGGTGGTTGATGGATTGGTCAATGGAATGGGTTCCATGTAATACCTTCTTGCAGTAACCATTATACTATTGCCTGAATAAAATCTTCTTTCCATTTCTATTCCCATGCTGACTCAATGAACAAAGTACCATATCTCCTCTGATTTCTCCCATCTTTTATCACAGAGACCTGAAAAATCTACACCATTTAGATTAATATTTGACTTCATTGTATTATATGTAGTCTTCTGTTTTCAAGTTCCATGTTTTTTCCCCCAAAGACAGTAATTTCTTCAAGATAAGAACTGAGATGCTTAGTTTAATACAGAAAAGAAAGAAACATTTAATGAGTACATACAAAGGTTTAAATGAAGTGAAATTCAACATCAGGAATGTGAGTTGGTGCTCTGAATAGCATTTATTTGTATACCTAAATAAAAATAGAAAAGGTCAGTTTTCATTCTAATCCCCAAGAAAGGCAATGCCAAAAAATGTTTAAACTACCACACAACTGCACTCATCTCACACACTAGCAAAGTAATGCTCAAAATTCTCTAAGCCAGGCTTCAATAGGATGTGAACTGAGAACTTCCAGATGTTCAATCTGGATTTGGAAAAGGCAGAAGAACCAGATATTAAATTGACAACATCTGTTGCATCATAGAAAAAGCAATAGAGTTTCAGAAAATGATCTACTTCTGCTTTAGTGACTAAGCCAAAGCCTTTGACTGTGTGGATCACAACAAACTTTAGAAAATTCCTCAAGAAATGGGAATAACAGACCACCTTTCCTGCCTCTTGAGAAATCTGTATGAAGGTCAAGAAGCAACAGTTAAAACCAGACACAGAACAAAGGACTGGATCCAAATTGGGAAAGGAGTACATCAAGGCTATATGTTGTCACCCTACTTATTTAACTTCTATGCAGAGTACATCACATGAAATGCCAGGCAGGATGAAGCACAAGGTGAAATCAAGATTGCCAGGAGAAATTACAATAACCTCAGATATGTAGGTGATACCATCCTTATGGCAGAAAGCAAAGAACTGAGGAGCCTCTTGATAAAAGTGAGAGAGGAGAGTGAAAAAGCTGGTTCAAAATTCAACATTCAGAAAACAAAGATCATGGCATCTGGTCCCATCACTTCATGGCAAATAGATGGGGAAACAATGGAAACAGTGAGAAGACTTTATTTTCTTGGGCTCCAAAATCACTGCAGATGGGGCCTGCAGCCATGAAATAAGAAGATGCTTGCTCCTTGGAAGAAAGGCTATGACCAACCTAGACAGCATATTAAAAAACAGGCATTGCTTTGCCAACAAAGATCCATCTGATCAAAGCTATTGTTTTTCCATGTATGAATGTGGGAGTTGGACCATAAAGAAAGCTGACTACTAAAGAACTGATTCTTTTCAACTGTGGTGTTGGAGAAGACTCTTGAGAGTTCCTTGGATTGCAAGGAGTCCTACCAATCAATCCTAAAGGAAATCAGTCCTGAATATTCATTGGAAGGACTGATATTGAAGCTGAAACTCCAAAACTTTGGCCACCTGATGCGAAGAACTGACTCATTTGAAAAGACCGTGATGCTGGGAAAGATTGAAGGCAGGAGGAAAAGGGGACAACAGAGGATGAGATGGTTGGATGGTGTCACCAACTCAATAGACATGAGTTTGAGCAGCTCTGGGAGTGGGCGATGGACAGGGAAGCCTGGCGTGGTCTGTCGATGGGGTCTCAAAATGTTGGACAGAGCTGAGCAGCTTAACTGAACTGAACCAATACTGAATTCATAATTTCTTTTGCCAGAAATGTTATTGGATAAACACACCTGCCTATTTCTAAGGTGTTTGTCTTTACAATGTTTAATACACAGCAGTGCCAAAGGATCTTGAGCTTTCACTTCCTATTTTTAAATTTTATCCCCCTTGTGATGTTGGCAATGTAGGAAGACACATCAGCCATGAAATTAAATAAAAACATGTTACATATGTGTGTGTGTGTATACACACACACACACACACATATATATATACACACACATATATATATACATATATTTATATATGTAATTGTGCTATGTTTCCCAATAAACAGTTCATCTTCTTAAATGAGCAAAATAAAGGAAAGAGAGAAATGGTAGCCAAAAAAGTGTGAAAGGCTATCCAAGTAGACTTGCTCTGTGCTTATGGATTGAAGATTTACCATTTGGTAGAGAAAATAATAATTTTCAGGGCTTTCGCGTATCCTACTCTAACCAGTAATTCTACACTACTCAGCAAGCATTTAGCACTTATTACTTACTTCACATATTTTTACAATTATTTTTTTCCCAAGTACACCTTTCTCCAACCAGCTAATAAATTTTTTACTTTATGCGTTTTATTTAATTTTATTTATTTTTATTCTATTTTTTTGTTGAAGTTTAGTTGACTTACAATATTGTGTTAGTTTCAGGTGTACAGCATAGTTAACTAGGAAAAACAGAGAGATCATTAGAAGGGGATTGTTTTGTCTTCTACCAATCAACTGATAATTTACTAGTATCTCTAGACTATACTATTTGCTTTTCTTCTTTCTGACTTGAAAGTCAGTCTTAGTATTCCATCTGTGCTCTATAATCAAACCAAGATTTTCACTTTCTCATCATCAACAATATTAGCTCCCTGGATCCATCCACTCTTAACCATTTCTTGGACTACTGTGGAAGATAACTTTCTTGTTATCTTATAAGCTAGCTTTCTTAACTCACTGATAACTCTCTTGTCCCTTAAAATGCACTTCTCCACAGAATCAAAAATAATCTCACTTAATTTATCCATCCATTGATTCATTTGTTTATTCATTAATCCACTCAACAAACATTGAGTGCTTACTCTGTGTCAGGTACTATTTCAGGTACTGAAGATATAGTAATAAACAGACCACTAGCACATTGTGGTTATATGTTAGAGGATGAGAAATAGAATCACTAAACTCAATGTGTCATATATAACATATATTATTTACAGCAATATGTGATATCTGTCCACACTTACATGTAAATCTGCATATGTTCTGTGCATGTATGACACAAGAAAAAGTAAAGAAGGGAAAGAGGATTTTTTTGTTTGTTTGTTTGGTTTAAATTTTAGTTTGGATGTCCAGGAAAAGCTCTATAGAGAAAATGATTTTTTATTTAAGGTCAGATGATAGGGAATTTATCTGAGAGAAAAGTATCCTATGAATAGTCTGGCTGCAGGGGGAGAGGCAGGGAGAACTTTTAAGAGGCTACATATAGCAAGAATTATAATGGCTCTGTGCTCCAGAGTGGTGATGATGAAAGTGACATGAATTGGTCAAATTCTGGAGATATTCTGGCAGAAATGATATGCATTATAGAGAGAGAGAAAGGAAAAGAAAGAAAATAAGAAAATCATGATTTTTAACTTGATTACAGTTGCCTTTAACTAAAATGAGAAAGACTGCAGGAATGGCTGGTTTGGGAGAAAATATCAGTATCTCAATTCTGAACAGATTTAAACTATACTAGAGGTTCAGACAGCTGGGTATATAGATTTGGAATTTCTGGGATAAATCAGGACTTGTGATGAACTTAATGCTTTGTTCCTTTTCCCCCAGTTCAAAGACTGAACTAAAATAAAGTATATAAGTGATTGTGCAATGATATATGGTAGAAAGAAAATCTGAATAAAATCAATTATGAAATAAATTACAAAGAACAGCATTTATCCACTGAGTTGCCTTTCAATAATAACTGTGCTCCTTGCTTCTGAGACTTGTTGAACACTTCTTTCAGTTTTTTAAGGATGACTTCAAGGAGAATCACAAAGATGAAGTATATTAATGTTCTTGTCTTTATACTTTATCTAGCGTTTGACAGACTATATTTATGTCATCCTGTTTTAAATGATGGGGTCTTTCTCCTAAGGGCATGAAGCATGTACCAGCTATTCACACCTAACGGTTAGAACAGCCTTATAAAAGAATATTATTGTTATCTTTTAACTGGTGATCTAGAAAATTTTACCATAAATTTGGAAGATAACACTTACCTAGAATCATTATTTACATTTTAAAAAAGAACATTAATTGAAAAAATAGGTTAGTTAAAATCTTCTTTCAGTTTTTTAAGGATGACTTCAAGGAGAATCACAAAGATGAAGTATATTAATGTTCTTGTCTTTATACTTTATCTAGCGTTTGACAGACTATATTTATGTCATCCTGTTTTAAATGATGGGGTCTTTCTCCTAAGGGCATGAAGCATGTACCAGCTATTCACACCTAACGGTTAGAACAGCCTTATAAAAGAATATTATTGTTATCTTTTAACTGGTGATCTAGAAAATTTTACCATAAATTTGGAAGATAACACTTACCTAGAATCATTATTTACATTTTAAAAAAAGAACATTAATTGAAAAAATAGGTTAGTTAAAATGAAGTCAGATAAACAAACATGACCTCTAAGTACAAAAATCCAAGCTCAAAAATAAAAAGGGAAACATTTAAAAACTCAAACTGCAAAAATCTTTCATTAACTACCTATTTTCAAATTCTTAGATATTTGAAAAATTTATAAATTAATTATATGTTTTCCTTTAGCTAACAATTTATCACATTGTAAATACAAGGCAAAACTAACTTTTGGTTTCATTTTTATTTTTAAGCTTCAAGCCTCATTCTAGACAACAACTTTTGTCATTTCTATCTCTACGGTGTTAAAATTCAGAGGCATATCATCCAAGAGGCTGGCTAATGAGGAAGTACAAAATTCCCCCCCACCTAGATCAATGACAGCCTCTCTGTCTCCTACTAAATGAGGCCACCACATAACAGAATGAACACCTAGCAATGACAATTGGGTCACAAAAACAGAGCACTATATAAAACTATTACATGGAAAAATGTGAAAACCTGGCAAAGTTAGACATTTTTCATGCTACAACTAGAATGAACATTTGATTTTATAATGAGTACTAATACAAAATAAAAATATGACCCAATTTGGTGAAGCTTATTTTTACATTAAAAGTGGAATATTTCTTGATTATGATATGAAAATGTCTTTGATGAAAAACAGTCTCTCTGTACATTCCTTGAAATGTCTATTTTCTCAAAATGCCATTTCTTTCATTAAATTACTAATTTGGCAACCATTGCTGTACCTTAGGCAAATAACTGTATGTCTGAGTCCAAGTCACTTCTGTGAAATTGTTTCGAGAACTAAAATGTGTGTGTGTGCGCACGTGCGTGTATCATCAATTGCTCAGTTGTGTCCAACTTTCTGTGGCCCCATGGACTGTAAACCACTATGCTCCTTTGTCCATGAAATTTTCCAGGCAAGAATACTGGACTAGTTTGCCATTTCCTACTCTAGAGGATCTTCCCAACCAAGGAATCAAACCCATGTCTCTTGGGTCTCCAGAATTGGCAGACAGATTCTTTACTACTAGTGCCATTTGAGAAGCCCTTTTGAGAGCTAATAGAAAAAGCTAAACACCTAACTGCATAAAAGTTATGATAAACCTAAACAGCATATTAAAAAATAGAGGTATCACTTTGCCAACCAAGGTCCATCTAGTCAAAGCTGTGGTTTTTCCAGTAGTCATATAAAGGTGTGAGAGCTGGACTATACAGAAGACTGAGTGCTTTCAAACTTGGTGTTGGAGAAGACTCTTGAGAGTCCCTTGAACAGCAAGATCAAACCAGTCAATCCCAGGGGTAATCAATCCTGAATATTCATTGGAAAGGATTGATGCTGAGGCTAAAGCTCCAATACTTTAGCCACCTGATGAGAAGAGTTGACTCACTGGAAAAGACCCTGATGCTGGAAAAGATTGAGAGCAGGAGGAGAAGGGGGCAACAGAGGATAAGATGGTTGGATGGCATCACTGACTCAATGGACATGAGTTTGAGTCAACTCCGAGAGATAGTGAAGGACAGGGAAGCCTAGCATGCTGCAGTCCATGGAGCTGCAAACAGTTTAGACATGATTTAGCAACTGAAAAACAATAACAAAACACCCACATATATATGTGTATTTGAGTGTATGTGTGTATGTGATTGATAATACCATAATGAACATAGTTTCTAGCATATAGTACAAGGTAAATAAATGCTAATCCCCATAAAGACTGTCTTTAACAGCTGATAAAGATCAATTCATTTCCAAATATTTTTGTATGAACACAGACATGATCCAATTTTGGAACATCTGAGCTGTGAAACATGAGGCACTTTATATTCCTTAAAATAAATTCCCTGAATCAATTTAAATTTATTATCAAGTGTTTACTGGTCATAAAATGAGATACTGAGTATTTGGGGTTATGATGCAGAGTAATTGAAGATTACTTATTTTGTAAGAGAATTCTGGTTAGTGGTGACTCCTAGACTCTATGTTTCACGATAATTTATGTTGCTGAATCACACTTACTGAGCCAGACTACAACCTTTCCACGTGAATCATTAAAGACACAATGCTTAGCTTAAACACATGATGAGATTGAATCTGCTAACACATGATGGTGCACTCTCTAAATTGTTTTAGGAAACTGCTTAACAGAAATTATCCCCCAGATTCAACCTCAAACAGGATGAGCTAATCCTAGATTTAGGATGAGCAAATGTAAAGATTAGTCAAAAATAGCTAGATAGAAGCTATAAATCAAGAGAAATCAGACTTCACTAAAAAAGAACATTAATGTTGATTTCATGGGTAGGAATCAAACTCAAATTCTGGGTCCATAAGTTCCACTTTGTTGAGTGAAATGTACTTTATGTATTTATGTACTTTAAATTTATAAATTTTCTCCACAAATAATTTATTTTCACCTGTCTGGCGGGGGGGGGGGGGGGGGTGGGCTGCTGCTCAGAGCCCACCCTAGGCCCTGCGCTCAGCCTGGGCGCCAGGCACCTTGGACCACAGATGCAAATGTTCTGGCCCAAGGGCATTTAATCGCAGACTAAACTCATCTGGATAAACAGAAGTCTCCAGTTTCTCCCTCTGTGGGTGTCCTGTGGTCACCGCTTCCTTGCTTTCCTTGGGGGGATTAGGAACCCACTGATAAATCAACTCCATAGGATGACACTCAATACGGCAACATGAATACTGATTTATGTGTCTGAGTCTCTAAGAGAGCAGAAGAATGTTTGGAAAATACTATTTGTCACAATCAAAGTTATGGCTTTTTCCAGTAGTTTTGTATGAATGTGAGAGTTGGACCATAAAGAAGCCTGAGCACCAAAAAATTGATGCTTTCAAACTGTGGTGCTGGTGAAGACTCTTGAGAGTCCCTTGGACAGCAAGGAGATCAAACCAGGCTATCCTAAAAGAAATCAATCTTGAATATTCATTGGAAGGACTGATGCTGAAACTGAAGCTCCAGTACTTTGGCCACCTGATCTAAAGAGCTGACTCATTGGAAAAGACTCTGATACTGGGAAAGACTGACTGAAGGCAAAAGAACAAGAGGGTGACAGAGAACGAGATGGTTGGATGGCACCATCGACTCAGTGATGAGCAAACCCCGAGTGATAGAGAAAGACAGGGAAGACTGTAATGCTGCAGTCTGTGGGGTTGCAAAGAGCAGGACACAACTTAATGACTGAACCACAAGAATAACAATAAGTTCTACAAAAGGAAACATGAGTAAACTAGGCAAGTAATACGTATTCTACTAGTAGAGGGATACAAGGATAATTTAGATAACCTGGGCCCAGACTGTAGTAGTCAAGTAGTCTGTTATTTATGTGCAATTCTTCAGAGAATGATAGATTAGCAGTAGCAATATTAGATAGATGGTTGTATACTGATCAAAATAGAATACTATCATGAAAGAATCTCTTGATGGATATTAGCATTTTTAATCTGCTTTATGACTCTTAGAAGGATCATGAAGTATTTGGAAGAATGTCCATTCTTTACAAAGTAGGACACCCCATATATTCATCTTTCCTAAGGATTTAAAGAAGGTAGATGTCAAACAAAATTTAAAAATAAGCTACAAGGCTTAGAGGATATTGGAGATGGTTACCTAATCTTTCAGAAGAGATATATATGATGATGATTTTCTGGGCAAAATTAAAACAAGACGATTCTATAAAAGACACAGTTGCATTCAATTTACCAAATATTTAAAATCAGAAGGAAATGACAAATGCAAAGAAAGCAGCGTGCCTCTTCAGTAGTGTCATTTCCCTGAGACTGCATTTAAATAACACTCACATTTCTGAGTTTAGATTCAGTTGTTTAAAGAATGATTAGACCTCTCTGGAACTGTCAGTAGCCCAAGAGGAGTTATCAAATTAAAAAGCATCAAACTAATCTTGCCATGGTGCTGACAAGCACTGGGTATCACAAAAACATCGCTATTTAGAGCAACACATTATCCACAGTTTACAGCAAAAACCACAACTCATTTAACCAAAATCTGATTCATTATGCTTTTCCAGTTCCCCCAGTTTTTAATTTCTGTCTTGCTGTTTTGTTCTGACTAAATCTCAGTACATATTTTTCTTTTGAACCTCAATGTTCCACTTCATGTTTGACTCTCAAAGATATTCAACCGGTGTATTTTTGCTATTTTGAGTACCTTAAATCTTTTTAAAGGTCTTAGACTCTTTTTGAATATTGAATAAAACCAGTTTCCATTGGTCTTGTGAGTAAAATAAGAGCAATATTGGGTAAAATGTATCAATCTTTGGGAAAATAATTATACATATTCTTCAAAGTCAGGAAGTCATTTAAAAATAATAATACTTGACTTTGACATAGGAGGTAACCCACCATGTGAATCTTGCTTTTAAAATACCTCCAAAAGGAGCACACAGAAAATCAATTAAAAATACATTTATGAGTGGTCAAATTGATATCATAATTAACTCACTAAACCTGATGAACTTAAGAACCCCTTTAAAGCATATTTACTGATGTTATAAATGGATTTCTAACCTGTCTTGCTATTTCATTGCTTTGAAAGTGGTAAAGAAGACTCAAAAAGTTTATCAAGCACTGGTAATAGTCAGGAAAAAATGAGACATAATGAGCTTTTTATTTTTTCCCCCTAAAAGGGCACAGGACTCCAAAATGAACTACTCTGGAGCTATTTAATAAATTTGCTTAAACCCTTAAAAGTTACCCATTGCACTCAAGAATGAAATGCACATATTGCTTTCCTGACTTGAACATAATCTACCTTTGGCCCACATCTTTGAGCTTATTCATAGCTTCCATCTTCTTCTTCTTTCCACCTTGCTTCTTCCTCTTTATCTCTCTCGTGCTCCTAATTCTTTTCATTACATGATATTTTTGCCTAAGCATATATCACTGTCATTTATGAGTTTCTCCTTTATCTCTTCTCTACTCTACTCTCCATGAAATAAAAGTCAGCTTCATAGGGACAACAGCTTCTTTTAACTTGCTTTCTCTCTTTTTTTTTTTCAGAGCCAAGAATAATTTCTTTACAAATTATGTAAACAGAAAATAAAGTGTCAAAGAAAAAATGCTCCCAATAGCCTTACAAACAGACTGTAGAATATTTCAGACTATGACAACCTTTAAATAGGTTGATTTTTGAAAGTAAACTTTTTATTTAGAATAGCCTCTGATTTACAAAAACAAAATTACCAGTGAGAAAATTCCCATGTACTCCCACCTAACTCCCCTAACTGTTAACATCTTGTGTTAGTACTGTACATTTGTCACAACTAAATAGCCAACATTAATACATTACGCTTCCTTGCTCAGTCGTGTTCGACTCTTTGTGACCCTGGGGACTGTAGCCTGCCAGGCTCCTCTGTCCTCGAGGATTCTCCAGGCAAGAATACTGGGGTGGGTTGCCATGTCCTGCTCCAGGGCATCTTCCCTACCCAGGGATTGAACTCAGGTCTTCCATACTGTGGGCGGATTCTTTACTGGTCGAGCCACCAGGGATTATTAACTAAAGTTTATACTTCACTCACATTTACTAAGTTTTTACCTAATATCCTTTTCCTGTTTCACACCATATTAAATTTAGTTACTGTGTCTTCTTTACCTTTTTGTGATAGTTTCTCAGACTTTCCCTTTTTTGATGACCTTGAGAGTTTTGAAAATTAATGATTTTTGCAAATTTTCCTTCAAGAAGAATTGAAGAATTGGCTGATATTTTTCTCATGATCAGGCTGAAGTCTGAGTTTTTGTGACGAAAACTACAGAGGTGAAGGTTATTCTAATAATATCATGCCAAAGGCACATGCTATCAACAAGACATCATTTTGGATATTGGTTTTGAGAGACTGGTGGAGATAGTCCTTTTTAGTTTCTCCATTATTTGATTACTGTGTTTCCTATCAATGCAGTATACCTTGGAAGAAGGTCACTCTCCACAGATCATACTTATGAGGTAGGAGTTATGTTCCACCTCTTTGAGGGGGAAGTATGTATATAAAATATTTGAAATTCTATACAGCAATATTTCTATTCTCCCCCATTTAGGCATCTATTCAATCATTCACTGTCATTTTTATCATCAGTATTTATCTATTTTGCAATAAAGCTCATGTTATTTTTGTTGCTCAAATTGTTCCAGCGTGTTGTTTATTCTATTAGTATTCTTGAACCTACTTACTATAGGTAATGGAAATTCCCTGTCTACCAAAATCTTCATCATGTGTATATAAATTTGAATTTCTTTTCATCCTTTCAGACTGTTTTTTTAATTGCCATTGTATGTTTCAATTTATTGTTGGAAGCAGAAAATGGTATTTAGAGATGGCATTTCAAAATGGTATTTCATCTTTATTTTTAAGTTTTATGTTTATCTGGCTAGTGCTGCACTGTGATTAGGTTTTGCTACAGCTGTAGGTTCTAGAAGCTTCAAATTCTTCTAGAATATTTGCCATTTTAAAAAAAAAAAAAAAATCTCCCAGTTACTGTTTTTACAGTGCTTGACAACTCCTTCAACTGAGTCTGTATCTTGCAACCCTGTGAACTTTAATCCTCTGTCAGTATCTTGTTGCTGTTCAGTCACTCAGTTGTAGTTGTGCCTGACTGTGAAATCCCATGGACTGCAGCACACTAGGCTTCCTTGCCCTTCACTATATTCCAGAGTTTGCTCAAACCCATGTCCATTGAGTCACTGATGTCTTCCAACCATCTAATCCTCTGTCACCACCTTCTTCTCCTGCCGTCAATCTTTCCCAGCATTAGAAAATTGACTCTGCTTCAGCTGACCAAAGTATTGGAGTTTCCGCTTCAGCATCAGACCTGCCAATGAATAGTTAGGGTTGATTTCCTTTAGGATAGACCACTTTGATCTCCTTGCTGTCCGAGGGACTCTCAAGAGTCTACTACAGCACCATAGTTCAAAAGCATCAAATTTTCAGCACTCAGCCTTCTTTATGGTCTAACTCTCACATCTGTACATGATATAGGAAAAATTATAGTTTTGACTAGACAGACCTCTGTCAGCAAAGTAATTTCTTTGCTTTCTAATACTTGTCTAGGTTTGTCATAGCTTTTCTTCCAAGGAGTAAGCGTCTTTTAATTTCATGGCTGCAGTTACCATTTGCAGTGATTTTGGAGCCCCCACAAATAGTCTCTCACTGTTTTCATTTTTCCCCATCTATTGTCATGAAGTGATGGAACCAGATGCCTTGATCTTAGTTTTTTGAATATTGAGTTTTAAGTCAGCTTTTTCACTTTCTTCTTTCACTTTCCTCAAGAGGCTCTTTAGTTCCTCTTTACCTGCTGCCATTAGGATGGTGTCATCTGCATATCTGAGATTGATATTTCTCTCAGCTATCTTGATTCCAGCTTATGCTTCATCCAGCCTAACATTTCATATGATGTACTCTGTGCATAAGTTAAATAAACAGGGTGACATCATACAGCCTAGATGTATTCTTCTCCAATTTTGAACCAGTCTGTTGTTCCATGTCAAGTTCTAACTGTTGCTTCTTGACCTGCATAAGGGCTTGCCAATGGCAGGTAAGGTTGTCTGATATTCCTGTATCTTTAAGAATTTTCCACAGGTTGATGTGATTGACACAAAGGCTTTTAGCATAGGTAATGAAGTAGGAGTAGATGTTTTTCTGGAATTCTCTTGTTTTTTTCTATGATCCAACAGATGTTGGCAATTTGATCTTTGGTTCCTCTGCCTTTTCTAAATCTAACTTGTACATATGAAAGTTCATGATTAAGGAACTGTTGAATTCTAACTTGAAGCATTTTAAGCATTTCTTTACCAGCATGTGAAATGAAAACGATTATGTGGCAATTTGAATATTCTTTGTCATTGCCTTTCTTTGGGATTGGAGTTAAAAACTGACCTTTTCCAGTCCTGTGGCCATTGCTGAGTTTTCTAAATTTGCTGGCATGTTGAGTGCAGCATTTTCACAGCACATCTTTTAGGATGTGAAATAGCTCAGCTGGAATTCTATCACCTCCACAAGCTTTGTTCATAATAATGCTTCCTAAGGTCCACCTGACTTCACTTTCCAGGATGTCTGTCTCTAGGTGAGTAATCACACCACCATGGTTATCCAGGTCTTAAGACTTTTCTTATGCAGTTCTTCTGTGCATTCTTGCCACTTCTTAATCTCTTGGATTACTGTGATATTGAATGGTTTGCCTTGGAAATGAACAGAGATCATTCTGTCGTTTTTGAGACTGCATCCAAGTACTGCATTTTGGACTCTTTTGTTGACTATGATGGCTACTCCATTTATTCTAAGGGATTCTTGCCTGCAGTTGTAGATATAATGATCATCTGAGTTAAATTCACCCAGTCCAGCCCATTTTAGTTCACTGATTCCTAGAATGTTGACATTCACTCTTGTCATCTCCTGTTTGACTACTTTCAATTTGCCTTGATTCATGGACCTGACATTCCAGGTTCCTATGCAATATTGCTCTTTACAGCATTGGACCTTGTTTCTATTACCAGTCACATCCACAACTGAGTATTGTTTTTGCTTTGGCTCCATCCCTTCACTCTTTCTGGAGTTATTTCTCCACTGATCTCCAGTAGCATATTGGGTACCTACTGATCTGGGGAGTTCCTCTTTCAGTATCCTATCATTTTGCCTTTTCATTGTGTTCATTGGGTTCTCAAGGCAAGAATACTGAAGTGGTTTACCATTCCCTTCTCCAGTGGACCGCATTCTGTCAGACCTCTCCACCATGACCTGCCCATCTTGGGTGGCCCAACATGGCATGGCTTAGTTTCATTGAGTTAGACAAGGCTGTGGTCCATGTGATTATATTTACTAGTTTTCTGTGAGTATGGTTTCAGTGTGTCTGCCCTCTGATGCCTCTCGCAACACCTACCATCTTACTTGGGTTTCTCTTACCTTGGACGTGGAATATCTCTTCAGTATGCTCCAGCAAAGCGCTGCCACTGCTCCTTACCTTAGATGAGGGGTATCTCCTCACAGCTGTCCCTCTTGACCTTGAACCTGGAGTAGTTCCTCTCCGCCCTCCTGTGGAGTTCCCTATTATCTTATGCCTGAATCTGAATTCTGTAGAGGGACTCTGTACCTGGATAATGACCTTAACAAGTATATTTTAGCCTTTACATTTTCTTCTTCAGTGAGACAAACAAACTTGTCTGGAGTTTGAGAAATGGCAGTGTCTCAAGTTAGATAAGGCTCTAGTAGAGCAGTATCACCTTGAATGTTGGTCTTTACTATGGAGAATGCTCAAGAAGTATTAAACAGCTTTATTTCCCCCTCCCTTTGCCACAGACTCAAGGGCATCTTTTTTTTTTTTTTTTTTTTAATCCCAAAACCAAGTGAGGTTTCTGGAGGTAAAAGCCAAGAATGAAATGAATGGGTAAAGGGCTGACGGAGACCACCCCTATCCCCAGAAGTGTTTCTCACTTTTACATCAATCCACATTTGGCATCCAACAATTTGTCACTATGACTATTTAAATGTTCCTTCCGCTTTGTGACTATAGTAGCCAGTGGCCAGAGTTGTTTCATGTCTTTGCCGACCCTCCAACAGGCAGAAGGAATGTCCTTCATCATAATCTGCCAATCCCCCCACCTCTAGCAAGAATTAACATAAATCTTTAAGTTAAATGGTCCAGAGATAATAAAGGAAGCTACAGACAAATGGACAACAAATCCAGTTGGACGGGCTGGGACCAAGATGGTGTGAACAGACTCTGAGTCTAATTATATGCTAATTTTACTACATTATCATATTAAAAGATACATCTACCAATGGCCAGGACCAGGCATTAAGGACCAATAAAAGGATAAAATGGAGATGGCACTCACTTCCTTGAGAAAAGCCCTGCCCCCTCCCCAGTAAAGCATCTGTCTCTACATCATCATCCTCACTCCTGCCCCCTTTGTCTTTACTCTAAAACTAAATCAATCCTCACCAAGTGGGAGAATTTGATCTGTAAACTTAGTTCTGAGTGAGTTAATTCTTAGGTAGGTTGATAAGAAGTCCAGGGTCCCTGAAGAAGAGGAAGGGGCCTGGGGCTCTCAAGGAAGAAAAAAGAACAAATGATTTTTTTCTACACTCCTGCATCTAGTCACATAAGACATTTTCTTTTTTCTTTCAGCCCAGTGCTAATGATTACACAGCAAAACAACTCATCTTGCTCAAGGATATTAGTTCAGTTCAGTTCAGTTCAGTCGTTCAGTCATGTCCGATTCCTTTGTGGCCCCATGAATCGCCAGGCCTCCCTGTCCATCACCAGCTCTTGAGATTAACATATCATGTTTTGAAAATTATTATTTTTATATAGTAAATATTTTACATTATATTTCTGTCTGATGACCTCAATAAAGGAAGTCATTGTGTGACATACTCTGCAATATCTATTTTCAATATATTTTCCTTATATTCAATATTTTCCTTATATTCAAGATTATTTTTTTAATGTGGTCATAACCTTTTGGAAATTTTTAAATATTTTCTCTTTCAGTTTGATTTTGAATTCAAGAATGTTCATATCATTTGTGCTATAATGGATGGAAGTTCCTGGAAAATTGTAATTGTCTGTATTTTGTGTTTCTGTACATATAAGTGTTTTTGTGTGCATTGCAAACCAGCATTAGCACTTGTTGTTCAGTTGTTCAATCATGTCCAACTCTTTGCGACTCCATAGACTGCTTCCCTGTCCTTCACTAATTCCTGGGGTTGCTCAAACTCATGTCCAGTGAGTTGGTGATGCCATACAATAATCATGTCCTCTTTTGTCCCCTTCTCCTCATGCCTTCAATCTTTCCCAGCACTAGGGTCTTTCCCAATTAGCTGGGTCTTTGCAGCAGGTGGCCAAAGTATAGGAGCTTCCGTTTTAGCATCAGTCCTTCAAATGGATGTTCAAGATTGCTTTCCTTTAGGATTAACTGGTTTGATTCCTTGCAGTCCAAGGATTTCTCATGTTCACCAAACCACAGTTTGAAGGCATCAATATTTGGTGCTCAATCTTCTTTACTATCCAGCTCTGACATCCATACATGACTACTGGAAAACCAAAGCTTTGAACATACAGACCTTTTTTGACAAAGTAATGTCTCTGCTTTTTAGTACAGTGTAGATTTGTCATTGATTTTCTTTCAGGGAGCAGGTATCTTTTAATTTCATGGCTGCAGTCACCATTCACATTGATTTTGGAGCCCAAGAAAATTAAGGTCTGTCATGATTTCCATTGTTTCCTCATTTATTGCCATGAAATGATGGAACTGGATAATCTTTGTTTTTTGTGTGTTGAATTTTAAGCCAGCTTTTTCACTCTCTTTTTTCACCTTTATCAAGAGCTCTTTAATTCTCTTCACATTCTGCTTTAAGGGTGGCATCATCTCCTTATACCTTCTTTATCTGAAACCACTGTCACTATTTAGAGGCCATTGAGAAATGTTGGACAGGAAGAAACACGAGCTGGAATCAAGATTGCAGGGAGAAATATCAGTCACCTCAGATATGCAGATGACACAACCCTTATGACAGAAAATGAAGAGGAACTAAAAATCCTATTGATGAAAGTGAAAGAGGACAGTGATAAAGTTAGCTTAAAGCTCAACATTCAGAAAATATAGATCATGGCATCCAGTCCCATCACTTCATGGGAAATAGATGGGGAAACAGTGAAAATAGTGTCAGACTTTATTTGGGGGGCACAAAAATCACTGTAGATGATGATTGCAACCATGAAATCTAAAAACGGTTACTCCTTGGAAAAAAAAGTTATGACCAACCTAGATAGCATATTCAAAAGCAGAGACATCGCTTTGCAGACTAAGGTACATCTAGTCAAGGCTATGGTTTTTCCTGTGGTCATGTATGAATGTGAGAGCGGACTGTGAAGAAGGCTGAGTGCCAAAGAATTGATGTTTTTGAAGTGTGATGTTGGAGAAGACTCTTGAGAGTCCCTTGGATTGCAAGGAGATTCAACCAGTCCATTCTGAAGGAGATCAGCCCTGGGATTTCTTTGGAAGAAATGATGCTTAAGCTGAAACTCCAGTACTTCAGCCACCTAATGAGAAGAGTTGACTGATTGGAAAAGACGGATTGGAGCAGGAGGAGAAGGGGACAACAGAGGATGCGATGGCTGGATGGCATCACTGACTCGATGGACGTGAGTCTGAGTGAACTCCGGGAGTTGGTGATGGACAGGGAGGCCTGGTGTGCTGTGATTCATGGGGCTGCAAAGAGTTGGATATGATTGAGCAACTGAACTGAACTAAATTGAGATACATTTTTTTCTTTTTACTCAGAGTCTAAGTAAAAAATTTTCCAGCTTTACTTATGATAAGCAACTCCATATCCTCTAGTAAATATCTTATTTGTAAATATTTCCCAGTGATGATTACATAATGTTAATCTTGCAAAATTTAGCTGACACTCCAGTCTGGGAATTTTTTCTAATCTCCATTGTTCAAGCTATCTTTCTAACAGTTTTTTTCTTTGTATCTGTGATTGACAGTTTTATTGGCATTGATTAATATACCACAGAATCCAGTGATGAATTCTAAAAGTGTCAGAAGTTTCACATATTTCTAAACTTTTTATTGCATCCACCCTAATGTCTTTATAATGACACTTTAAAAATTAATATATTTTACACGATCTCAATGTATGGCAAAACCAATACAGTATTGTAACATAGAATAAAGTATTTAAAAAATAATTAAATACAAAAAATTAATATATTTTAGCTTATGTCAGTAATATATTAGCAAAGAGTATTAATATAAGGGTGCACCATTATCTTAAATTATTAAATATTAAAATTTACAATGTAAAACATTAAAAAGAAACAACAGAAGACATATATACACCAAAAGGCATTCTAAAGTTTTTAAAGTAATACTACTCTTAAAAGCTCTAAGCGAGAAATGATCCAAATGCCTAGCAACAAAAGAATGGATAAATTAATGGTCACATATTCATGCAATGAAATGCTGTAGATCAATGAAAGCAGATAAGTCAATACATAATGAATGAGTATTGCTGCTGCTGCTGCTGCTGCTATGTCACTTCAGTCGTGTTCAACTCTGTGTGACCCCATAGATGGCAGCCCGTAAGGCTCCTGCATCCCTGGGATTATCCAGGCAAGAACACTGGAGTGGGTTGCCATCTCCTTCTCCAATGCATGAAAGTGAAAAGTGAAAGTGAAGTCCCTCAGTCTTTTCTGACTCTGCAACCCCATGGAGTGCAGCCTACCAGGCTCCTCTATCCATGGGAATTTCCAGGCAAGAGTACTGGAGTAAGGTGACATCACCTTCTCCAGGAACGAGTATTACAAACACAGTAATAGAAAACTGGACACAAGAGTATGATCTCTATTGCTATCTTTCTATAGAATACAAAAAATAGATATAAATTGATTTTAAAGATAAAGATAGTGATTTTGTGGGGAAATTGTGATTATACAGGGGTACGAGGTGGAGTTCTGGTATATTGATATTTTCTGACTCAATCTGGCTGCTGACTACATGGCGTTGATCAGTTTTTGACCGTTCATGAGCTATACATGAGTGACGTACATGTATCTTCAAATAAGTTTGAAAATAGAAGGTAATGTCTTATTCAGTTTATCAGCATTTTAAGGCATAAAATGTGCATGATTTATTTTATCTTTTTTCAATCGAATGCTAAATATGTGATGTAACTTTTTCTTTTTTACCACATAGTTTGGCTATTTTGCATAAACATAGTCCTTAATTGTTAAGACAGATGAAGGAAGGTAAGAATAATGCTTAAAATTATGTAAGGTGCCAGTGTAGAAACATAGAACAACAGACAGGAAATGTTTTTTTCTCTTTTTCTTTTTCACTTACACCTCCTAGCAGAGGTGGTGAGAATGGATCTTATTCCCAGCCGTGGTCTCATGGAACATCGTCATGAAATGCCGAAAAGCTTCAGAAAAGTTACTTTCTTTCCAGAAGTACAGGACGATGCCAAATTTCCTTCATCTCCATGTTTCTCAGCATGTAGATCAGAGGGTTGAACACTGGGGCAATGATGGTGTAAAAAAGAGCTAACCTTTTATCTTCTGGAAAAGTTGTGGCTTGTCTAATGTAAATGAATGACGCAGGTGTGAAAAACAGGACTACAACTGTGATATGAGAACTGCGAGTGGAGAAAGCTTGTTGTGGCTCTGCATGGAATATGCCCTGATGCCGAACAATATAAAAAAGTAAGACAGCATCAAGACAGCACAGGTCACCAAAACAACTAGACCTGAATTAGCAATAAGTAAGAAACCTATCATGCATGTATTTGAGCAGGCCAGATTCAGCAAAGAATACACTTCACAGAAGTAGTGATCTAACTCATTGGGGCCACAGAAGGGTAAGAAGATGGTGTAAAGGAACTGACTGGTAGAGTGTATAAATGCCCCAGTACAGCAGGCAATGATGATGACGCTACACTTCTGTCTGCTCACGACAATGGTTTAGTGCAGGGGCTTACAGATGGCCACCTAATGGGAATAGGGCATCCCTGTGAGGAAAAAGATCACAATGCTTCCAAAGAAATGCATGGTAAAGAGCTGTGCCATGCAGTTCCTATAGTAATTGGTCCTGATTCCTGAAAGTAAGTCAATTATTATCTTGGCTATCACCATAGATGTGTAGCAAAGGTCACAGTTCAGTTCAGTTCAGTCATTCAGTAATGTCCGACTCTTTGCAACCCCATGAATAGGAGCATGCCAGGCCTCCCTGTCCATCACCAAATCCCAGAGTTCACTCAAACTCATGTCCATTGAATCGGTGATGCCATCCAGCCATTTCATCCTCTGTCATCCCTTTCTCCTTCTGCCCACAATACCTCCCAGAATCAGGTTTTTTTTTCCAGTGGGTCAACTCTTCATTTAAGATGGCCAAAATACTGGAGTTTCAGCTTTAGCATCATTCCTTCCAAAGAAATCCCAAGGCTGATCTTCAGCATAGACTGGTTGGATCTTCTTGCAGTCCAAGGGACTCTCAAGAGTCTTCACCAACACCATAGTTAAAAAAGCATCAGTTCTTCAGCTCTCAGCCTTCATCACAGTCCAACTCTAACATTCATACATGACTACTGGAAACCCATAGCCTTGACTAGCCAGACCATTGTTGGCAAAGTAATGCCTTTGCTTTTTAATATACTATCTAGGTTGATCATAACTTTCCTTCCAAAGAGTAAGAGCCTTTTAATTTCATAACTTATATGCAGAGTACATCATGAGAAAAGCTGGGTTGGAAGAAGCACAAGAGCTGGAATCAAGATTGCTGAGAGAAATATCAGTAACCTCAGATATGCAGATGATACCACCCTTATGGCAGACAATGAAGAGGAACTAAAAAGCTTCTTGATGAAAGAGAATGAGGAGAGTGAAAAAGTTTCCTTAAAGCTCAACATTCAGAAAACGAAGATCATGGCATTTGGTCCCATCACTTCATGGGAAATATCTGTTGCTTCCTGACCTGCATACAGATTTCTCAAGAGGCAGGTCAGGTGATCTGGTAAATTCTGGAAAATGATTACATAAAAATATATCCTGCTCAAGGACATGTTTTCCCTTCTTAAGAATCTAATGACTAATCCTGACATCTTAAAGGATATGTTGTGGGAGGGGTCTGGTAAGATCTTTCTATTGTTAGTTCTAATCCCATTATCTTAAAATGTAAATTGTAAGAATGGGTCTGGTAAGATCTTTACAACCTTGAGACATTCTTTTGATTTACTGTTAATAGCCAAGTGAAAAAGTATATAGCTCCCTTGATAAGATTAGTGACAGGGCACACTCTGTCCCCCTTGTGAGGTCTATGTCAGATGATTTCTCTGTCCTTTTTTACTGTAATAAAAATTCTTCCACACAAAAGTTCTGAGTGATCAACCCTGGTCCCTGATCCTGAAGGTAAATCTTCATCAGAGATCATGAATCCAACATCATTCACCATAAGCTATCAGTTCCTGCTTTTTCATTCTTTGATTACCTAATAAAGCTTCTGCTATATTGATCTCAGCTTTGGTTTTGTTATTTTCCTACTTAAAAGGGTAGCTTCTCTGGTGAGTCTGACAGTAAAGAATCAGCCTGCAGTGCAGGAGACCCAGATTTGATCCCTGAGTCAGAAAGCTCCCCTGGAGAAGGGTTTGGCTGACTACCCACTAATTCTATGGACAGCGGAGCCTGGTGGGCTACAGTCCATGGAGTTCTTTTTCATTCTTTGATTACCTAATAAAGCTTCTGCTATATTGATCTCAGCTTTGGTTTTGTTATTTTCCTACTTAAAAGGGTAGCTTCTCTGGTGAGTCTGACAGTAAAGAATCAGCCTGCAGTGCAGGAGACCCAGATTTGATCCCTGAGTCAGAAAGCTCCCCTGGAGAAGGGTTTGGCTGACTACCCACTAATTCTATGGACAGCGGAGCCTGGTGGGCTACAGTCCATGGAGTCACAAAGAGTTAGACATGACTGTGTGATTAACACTACTTAAAAGAACTTTCTTTGCATGGGGAGATCGTGTACACCTGTGGCTGATTCATGTTAATGTATGGCAAAACCAATACAGTACTGTCAAATAGAATAAAGTATTAAATTTAAAAAAAAAAAAAAAAAGAACTTTCTTCTACTGAAGTTGAGAACCTTGGTTAGGCTAGGACCAGAGTGAGGTCCTATGACAATTTGCTAAAGTTTCACCCTAGATAAATCAATCTCAACTGTGATTCTGTGTTTGCCCCTGTCTCCAGATTTTAGGTGTGATTTGCCTTGGTGATCTTAGTTCTCTGACAGGTCCAAAAAAAGACATTAATGTTCAGTTTGTTCACATTATTTTTTTCCTCATTGTAAGGATAAGAATGACAACTTCCAAAATCTATATTTTGGAGTTGAAATAAGAAGTCTTGACTTTGTTTTGTAAGTTTTCTGTATTTCTGTTTTAGCTTTCTCTTCCCTTAAAGGAAACAGGAAGGCTGGTGCTGCTGGAGTTGGGAGTAATACCCTACCCCACTTGGGATCTGGTTTCAGAATTATATTCAAGTCCTTTTTTCTGAAGTATATGGTTTTTGTTTGTTTGTTTTAATACATAAGTCTGGGTGCTTAGCAATGTTTATTCTTTCTCTCCCTCTCATGAAACCCTAAGGAAATCTTTCTCATATTCTCCCTATGAAAAACTGATGGTGTTTCTAGATGACAATCCCATATTAATGTAAGGAATTTCTAAACCATGGCCTGAGGACTTTCTTACCCTTACACTAGTCCACCATCAGTTTTCAGAAATCCATTAAAATTACCATTTATATGTGCCTCCAACAGTTTTTTGGTCCAGGAGATCTCTATCCAATCTTTATTATCTACTTGGGTCCATCTGAAACAGGAGGTAAGAGGGCAGGGTACAGCCTTTAAAAGAATGACATAACTATGGGACATAAGAAAGACTGGTTAGAGACAAATGAGTCCACGATGGTGGAAGATGTGACTTCCAGTAGACCTCGAGCCTCAGTAAGTGCTCACTGTAATACACTAGCTAAACAATACACCCACAAGTGCCATAACAGTTCTGAAAAGTGAAAGTCGCTCAATCATTTCTGACTCTTTGCGACCCCTTGAACTTACAGTCCATGGAATTCTCTGGGCCAGAATACTGGAGTGGGTAGCTGTTCCCTTCTCCAGGGGATCTTCTCAACTCAGGGATAGAACCCAGGTCTCCCGCATTGCAGGTGGATTACTTATCAGTTGAGCCACCGGGAAAACCCACGACAGTTCTGAGGCTAACTCTAATGGTAAAAGAGTGGGCAATGGCCCAGTTCCTAGAAATCTCTGCCCCTTGCCTAAAATAATCAGAATAATCTTCCCACTCATCATCCTATGATACCCAGCCCATAAAAACGAACCGCACCATATTCTGCGGCTCTCTCTCTCACCTTCTGAGATCATCCACACTCTGTCTTGGATCTGTTTTTCTGTAAAGAAATTCACTTCTTATCTATCATTTTGTCTCTGAAATATTTCACTATGAAGCAAGAGGCTTAACACATGTGTCTCTCCAGATTTCAGGATATTGGTTTACCCTCTCCCCTCAGTCCTCTCCTGTATCCAAGAAAAGTCACTGATCCAAGAAATGTCACTGATCCACAGTTTTCCTATCTTTTTTCTTGTTGCAGTATTGGGAGTGAGAACTTCTTAGAACTTTTGATGTTAGAGCTAAAACCAGAATTCTAAGGTTGATTTTTCAATTTGGTTCTCACTCACTTAGTATAAACAAGCACATGGGTGTTGTAGTGCCATCCATATAGTTAACTTTATGCATTTTCATATTTTTGTATACTTTCCACTTTGTTTTAATATATATCAATGATGCTTTGTGGTCTTTGGCTCAGTTACTTTAGCATTTGCTTATTCTACCCTTCCCTGCTCAAGAGGAAATGTTAATCTATAATTGATAATCTCATTTCACCAGTCTACAGCAAATTTTGTAGATGAGAAAATTTAAGACCTAGAAATATTCAGTAATTTTCCAAGATTATCCATCTAATTTATGACTTAGAACTAAAACAAAAGGAAAGAAAAAATATTCCCTGATTTTCTTTAAAATCTTATCATATAAAACATACATCTCCAAGAATAGACTATAAATTGATTACCTCTAAATTACTGGAATCTTTCAAAATGTATGCAACCACATTCATTAAGATCTGAGTTCACTAAAGTTTATAGGTAATAATAGAAAACCTAAGCAAAGCAATAGAGAAATATAGGCTTATTATCTCACAAAAGGAGAGGTGTGGATGAAGGCAGTACATGGCTTAAAGGTGCTATCAAGAACCCAAAATCTGTAGCTATTACTCTGCCAGTCTTAGCATTTAAGTCTATCCTCAAGTCAGTAAATTCTTAGTCCATAAGTGGTCTTTGAGCTTTACATCTGAGTTACAAAGAATACATGGAAATGGTGAAGAACAAAAAGTGAGACTGCATCTTTTAATTCATGTGATTTTATCCTCATGGATCAGAAGTGAAATGATGTCTTACAAATGCAAGGGAGGGTGAAAGCCAAGTATTTTGATTTTGAACAATTATAGAAAGCAGAGGGTCAAGAGAGATACGTATTGAGCCAACAACTTCCACATCCTATTAAAAGTGTCTGAGAAATCTTTCTGGCACATGGAAATACACTGCCTCTATTTTACCTCTGTCTTTTCTATATGGTTTTTTCATGAAAGGATGTTACATTGTTGTCTGTTAGGTTCAAACTCATCTCTATTCTCTTTGCATGGTCCTAGAGCTGAGATTGTGCAAATGACATTTTCTTGCCAGCTGTTCTGTTTGGCTTTGTCAGTGCTAGAGGGAAACAAAGAGGCTGAAAGGGGGAGTCCCTGCTTTCTGTTTTGCTTCCTAAGAACATCAGTACCATCCTTCTTTCTTGTGTTAACACCTGGATCCATTTTTCAGGATATGTTTTCCTCCATATTTTGGAATCAGCCTCATCACACCCTGCAAGGATGCCAGCAGCAGCTGGCTGATATCCAACTTGGTTGGACTTCTTGTACAAAACGCTGTGGCCCTACCTAGCACCAGGTAGACAACAACTCTCCTCTAGATTGGAATCCCAACTCTGCAGGCCCCTCCTCCAAATCTTTAAGTCCTTATAACCTAGTATCTTCCTTATGTACTCTGACTCTAAAGATAAAGGCTGCCTTCTGCAGTTAACACTTTGGTGTTGACAATGTTTGCTCCTCAATGCTGGTAAACAACTTGCATTAAACTCTCTTTTATACTCCTAACTCATATAAAAATTGATACCAGGAGGGCCCCAACACTCAGACATGTAATTGGTTTGACTGTAGTCTTGGAAATTGAGCTTTTTGAAAATGAGAAAGAGGACAAAAAGGAACCAGGTCATGCAATGACATCATAATTAAATTATCATCTCTGGCTGATGCTGACAACGTCCTTACTGAAACAAGTTCCTTGAGGGACTACGAAACTATTATGCTGTTAACTACTTTGGCAGAAATGACTACAAGGACAGTGGAATGAGTTACTTCTTTTGATGGCCCTAAAACTTTAAGCGACAAAAATAAAAGGGGGAGTGAAAGTGAAAGCCATTCAGTCGTGTCCAACTTTGTGCAAAGTGATGGACTGAGATTCTCCAAGCCAGAATACTGGAGTGGGTAGCCATTCCCTTCTCCAGGAGATCTTCCCAACCCAGCAACTGAACCCAGGTCTCTCTCTTTGCAAGAGGATTCTTTACCTGCTGAACCACCAAGGAAGTAAGCTCAGGTCTTTAAACTCTCAGCTTCAGTCTTGGTCAGGAAACTAGAAATTGTCTATGGTAGCTTTAAGGGGATCTTAGTTAGAGAGCCTCAAGGCCAATCTCATCGAAACTGTAATTGTGTGTATTATGTAAGATGATTTCTGTGGTGGACGCACTGATGTGCCACCCAAATCTCTCTTAAGGAATGGAGACCTGATTTGTCCCAGCAGCTTTAAGTGCTAGAGGAGGGACCCCAGCTGTAGCATTCTCTTGGAGAAAACCTTGACTGAAGGAAAATGCCTTTCCCCAGGTCAAGCCTTATTCCAGAGACATTCCACCTCTCCAGAGACTGACTGATGCTGTAGTATAAAGACCAGGTCATCTTATCTCCAACTGGTATAAAACTGAAGAGATATCCCAGCATCAAATCTCCTCATAGGTTAACTGAGGCACATTCTGGCTTCTTTCTACTACTTCCCACAAGTGTTGATGCCACAAGCATTCTGTAATAACTACTGCATGGTGATCCCCTTTGGAAACTTTCTTTCCCTTGGAATCCAACTGATGACCAATCCTCAGCTTCACTAATCCCCCAATGTTAAAAACAAGGTAAAAAGGAATTGACTGGGAAAGTTTTGAAACTATCGTATTTGGAAATAAGAACATCCAGATGAACTTAGATGAAACTGATAATGCTGAACTTCTGGGTCCCCTGAGCTCCCTTCTAACTAGAAGCATACTGCCTTTCTGTGTCTGAGTACATTAGTCTTATCTTTTTTTGATATTCTGCAATAATCTGTGGCGGTTTTCTTGTAAGGAGATACCTACTCTCTTCCAAAGTCAACACAAATTAATTCCTGCCACTAGATTCTTACCTAGAGTCAGATGTAAGTATGTTCCAGGGCAGGGATGAATACAACTCTGACTCTAGAAGAAATAGCTTATATCCAAAAATAAAATATTCCTTTTAAGGTATTATATTGTCACAAAATATACAGTATTATACAAATCACATTGGCTAGATGTGGGGAGAGATTCTAAGAGTCCGAGGAACATAGAATATTTACATTGAATTGGACCAAATTTGTTCATGATTGCACTGACCAGAGATTCTGGGTTTGGGGTGTTAGATTATATAGGAGGAAGTTTGAAAATGTACATGGACAGCAAGAGACGCCACCATAGAGCTTATCCATGGTGCCAAAGGTGCTGTGGAGTGGCCAAGACCAAGTGAGCCCATCCATGCCACTGGCATGGTTGCAACATTAGTCATCATGGGCAGCAGAGGCAAAGTGGTCATCAGAATGCCTTGAGTCACTGAGATGTTTAGCCATAACTAATTGATTACAGTGTCCCTAGGAATGAAAAATGGGCATTTTTTCAAGTATTAACTTGATGTATTCATTAAGTTCTCATTGCTGCTATAACAAATTATCACAGACTTGGTGACTTTAAGCAATTCATACGTATTTTATTAGAGTCAAAGAAGTCAGAAGTTTTAACATCAAGGTTTGTATTTTTGGTAGGGGCTCTAGAGAAGAATCCGTTCCCTCAACTTTTCCAATTTCTACAGTCCACCTGTAGTGTGGCTCATGACCCCTTCCTCCATCTTCAAGCCCAGAAGCATCGATTCTCTGGATCTCTCTCTCTCTGCCCACCGCCGCCCCACCCGTCCTCCCCCACTGTCTCTGATCTCTGCTTCCACCATCACATCACATCCCCTCTCTTTCTGCTCCCATGGTCATGTGGCCTTCTTTGACTCTGCTCCATCTCTGTTCCATCTCTGTATCCATTTGCCTGGATAATTCAGAATAATTTGCCTATCTCAACATTCTTAATCTAATTACATATAGAAAGTCCCTTTTGCCAGATAAGGTAATATAATCCTGGGTTCAAGGGATTAGGACACAAAAATGTTGTAGAGAGAGTGTCATTTGGTTAACAAGAGTCAATACAGAGACTTATGTCTGTCCCACATGCAAAATGCATTCACTTCATCATAATATTTCCCAAAGGATCAACTTCAAGTCTAAGAGCTTCAACTTCAAGTTTACAATCTCATCTAAATATCATTAACCCCTATGTTTCAACAACTAGACCATCAAAATCAGGTGAGGATGAGAATCAAGTAGGATCCAAGCTCAGGCAAATTTCTTCTGCATCTTTAAAGTTGTAAAGCTAGAGGAGTTATCTGTTCCGAATGAAAAGGCTAAATAAAAATTATAAACATTTCTGTTTAAAAAGGGAGAAGGTAAAAGGACAAAAGGAGTCATCATTCTCAAGCAATTTTGAAATCCAGCCAGGCAAACTTATTAGGTTTCAAAGTTTGAGAATAATCTTTTTTGATACAGGGTTCCCCCATCTGAGTCTGAGGGTCCAGTTTCAGAGTCATTTTCTGTATTTAATGAGGGATAGCAGATGTTTGAAGCTGCCTACAGAACATTGCGAGTCTCACATCCTTTCATTTTGTTTTCTCTTTATCCCTTTCACTTTAACCTGGCAGTGTTACTGTTGTTAGAAGATTCTTAAGAACTTTGAGTGTCCCATGTATGTCATGGGATTCATTCTAGTAGACACAAGGATCCTCCACAGATCATTCCTGGGTAATTTCATCTCTATTACTGGCTTCTGCTGAGATAGCTTTGGGGATCCCTGGATCACATGTCTAATCTCTTTAAAAAACCATCTCTGTGATGGAATGCTTTAACCTATTGATTCTTCTGAGGTACTAGCAAGGAATTTTTCATCTACACACTTGCTTTTCTCTGAAGAAAACAGTCTTCTAACAGTGAATCTTCTAATTTTCATATCTTTGGCAATCTGAAGAGGCTAAGAATTTCCCAAATCATCGAGTGCAGGTTCTTTATCACTTAACAGTTTTTCCCTCTATTTCTTGTCTATAAGCAGCAAGAATAATTTAGAACATTTCTTCAACATTTTACATATAAATCTTCATACCTAAATATCCAAGGTAATCACTGACACATTCTGTTTTTCACATAACTGTAGGACACAGTTTGCTAAGCTTTCTGCTACTGTACAGCAATAAACTTCTTTCTTCTAGTTCTAATGGCATGGTCTCCATTTACTGTTGAACATCTATATTTCAACCAATAGTGTATTTACGACAATTTCGACCTACCACAACATATAGAAGCAGTTATCAATCTGAAAGCCAAATGGAGATTTCTGGCTTTTAACTCAGATCACAGACCATAATTATCCTTGCCTGAAGAGTGGGGTCCATTGAGAAAAGCCCTTCAAAAGTGTTGCAACATTGTACTTTAAAGCTTCCCCCAGGAATTCTCTGCAGGGAATTGTAGCCATTTAATAGGTGACATGACAAGGAACTGAAACAGCTTAAACTGATACCAAATGGACAGAGCCTTGCAAACCCAAGATGCCATGCCGGCACCCTGGTCAATACATAGCCTTCCGGCAGCCAGGCGATGGAGTTTCACGGCCACATTTAAGTCACAGCGGGTCTACAGACTCATCCTGCAGTTATTTTCTCAGTTGCTAAGTGCATAATTGAATTTCCATGTACCTTATACTTTCCTCTCACTACAAGATGAAAACCTAACAGCAGGTCCCAATTCTACTTGATATAATGAAGCCATAAGTCAGGGAGAGGTATTCAATGGCAAGAATAATAATAAAGAATTGATTTTTTTTTTCAACACTGTCAGTAACTTAATTTGGATATGAAATGAGGTGGCTCTTTTAAAAGCACAATGAAAACCATAAGTGCTGGTAGGAAGAAACACAGCTTCTATATCAAGGGCCTTTTCACTGACCTTCAATAAAACAAAGAAACATCATACCAATAAAAGACTATGGAGAATTCTCAGAAAAACCTTTCTTTTTCAACTGAGGCAACTGTTGCTATGTGTGGAAAAGAAAATTGTCTCAGATAAGATACCTTGTGTACTACAAAGCAGGGGCTTTAATATCATATTTTGATCTAACACAATGGAGGGTCTATTTTTCATTATTTTGTCCCCAGCACTCAGTCTGTGGAATAAAGCAGTACACTAGCTTGAATCAATTATCCACATCTCAATTCTCTTCCATCATACTATATTGCCTTTATATTAGAATATTTTTTTCCTGTATTTTCTCCTTTCCTTTCATTTACAATTCAGCCCCCAAACCATTAGGAAGTCTGAATAAGATAAGTGCTCAAACCAAGGCGGGAATAGAGAGCTAAGTGTTGGAGCATGATCAGGTGCGGAGAGTGTCCACAAGTCGAGACGGGGGAGGGCAAAGTATTGGTGAACAGGGCAGGATAAGGAATGCTTTTGTGCAGGAGAAAGACCAGCATGGAATGTTAGAGAAAAGAGTCTGATAAGATTAGGATGCTTAGTTACTTTTTTAAAAAAGGAATGCTATCAAACAATGCTTACTAAGTACAAAAAGTAATTTTAAAGTGGAGAAGCCTGGCAGAGAGCCCCTTCATCAAGTGAGCAAAGTGAACATCAACTGCAATGAGAAAAAACAAAATTATGTGCACTCTTACAGAATGTAATGAGAATACACACCATTAGTTGAGGTCTTCCTCCAAAAGATGAAATAACCAAATCTTAGGAGACAACATCAGACAAGACTTAAATTGAGAAATTTTCTATAAAATAAGTGATCTGTAATCAGTGAATCACAAAACAAGGAATGACATGTCTGTGTTGAAGGAGATAAAGGAGGCATGGGAACTCAGTACAATGTTACTTAGAATTATATGCTTTTCCTATAAAAGATATTTGAATGCTTGGTAAAACATTAGTGGAGAGGTATTATATATCCTACTGTATAATGTTCTGATGAAGAATAAATGAAAAAGCTATCATTTAGGTCAGAGACTAACCCCCCTATCAGTGTAAAATATATGCAGTCTAGCTTTGTTCATTTGTTTGTATATGGTATAGACTGAATATTCATCCCCATCCAAGATTCATATGTTGAAAACATACTCTCCAGTGTGCTAGTGTTTGGAAGTAATTAGGTCATAAAAGTGGAGCCCTCATGGATGAGATTAGTGCCCTTATAGAAGAGACTCCAGAGGGTCTTCTTTCCCCTCCTACAATGTGAGGTAAAACAGCAAGGAGGAGGCCTTCTCTGAACCAGGAAGCAGGTTCTCACCAGACATTGAATATGTTGATGCCTTGAACTTGGACCAGTTAATCTCTAGAACTGTGAGAAATAAATTTATGTTGTTTATAACCCAGGTTATGATATTTTTGTTGTAGCAACCTGTATGTACTAAGTCAATGTGTATTTTTCTAAATTCTATGATTCTTTTATTAACCATGGATTTTTCTTTCTTCACCAGATACATGAGGGGAGAACAGCTTCCACACTAGCCCCAACACTCTCTAAACCTTCTACATGAAAGAAGGACTGACCTAATTGCAGAGATGGGGGCAAAGCTGCAGTTTGGCCCCATACTCCAAGTAGAAATCTATCTCTCAGGATTGAGACATCTTATAAGAGTCAGAATTCTGTGTGGTGAACTGGATATATGTCTAAATTTAGGAAGACAAAGAAAAGTTCCAGTTGGGTCCAGACTTGCCACCATCTTAAATCCAGGTTTATTATTTAATAAAACAGATATTAACATTTCATGTTCTTTAGACTCCAATGTGTATATTTCAGTGAGCTTCATAATGCAGTAAGAAAGAGGGATTTTATTCAAGGTCATTCTGAAAATGCCCAGTTTATGGTCATGAAACAAAAACTTTCTACAAAAGAGAAGTAAGCACTTGAGGTTCAATAATAGAGATTAAAGTTTCTGGAGCAGATCTGACTTCAGTAATCTTAGGTGTTCTTAAGAAGGTCTTTGAATTTGATATGTTGTATTCCCTGGTGGTTCAGACAGTAAGGTGTCTGCCTGCAATGTGGGAGACCTGGGTTTGATTCCTGGGTCAGGAAGATCCCCTGGAGAAGGAAATGGCAATTCACTCCAGCACTCTTGCCTGGAAAATCCCATGGATGGAGGAGCCTGATAGGCTACAGTCCATGGGGTTGCAAAGAGTCGGACACGACTGAGCGACTTCACTTTCACTTTCACTTTGCAGGTATTACTGTGGTTGGTGTTGATAGCCATACAAATTTGTTCAATGATGATAAATAAGTAAATCTCTTTAGTTCTTGTATTAATTTGCTAGGACTGCTATAACAAAGTACCACAAACTAGGTTTCTTAAGTAACAGCCTAAATTTATTGTCTCACATATCTGGGGGTGCTCAGTCTGAGATAAGCAGTTTGATGAGGTTACAGCCCTTCTGAGGGCTGTAACAGAGTCTATTCATTGCCTCTCCCCTAACTTCTAGTGGGTTACTGATAATCTTTGTCATTCTTTGACCAGCAAATACATCATCTCAGTTTCTGCTTTTATCTTTTTATGGTGTTATCCATGTTTGTGTCTGTGTCCAATTATTTTTCTTTTTATAAGGACACTGGTATAATTGGATTAGGGGCCGACTCTATCCTGTATGATTACATCTACAGGATGTAATCATATGACTCTATTTCCTAATAGGAAACCTTAATGACCCTATTTCCTAATAAAGTCACTTTTTGAGGCAGTGGAGCTTACGACTTCAACATATATACCGGGACCAACCCTTAACAGTACTATTTTGTCAAGAATTAAAATGTTAAGCAAATCCTGGACACAACTGGAGTTGAGTCCAACTATGGGTTCACCCCACACTGAAAATAGATTTAATTCATGATCAAAAATAAGCTTCTTATTTTACTTGAAAATGAAATTTTCTTGGGTTTAGGTATGAAGTTTTAAAATTACTACAAAGACTAAAATGGATATTTTAAAGATAGAATTTTTAAAAGTGTGTGCTTCTATTAATGTGGTTTGCTCACAGGGTCACCTCAAAGAGAACTCGGGTTGGTTTTGTAAAATAGGACTTTTTTTAAGTCAGTATGAAAATAGTAAGGCAATAAGTGATATAAAAAGAGAAGAGGGTAGGCCTTTTAAAATTATTACTAGTTTACAATTGCTACTATAAGAGATAACCATTAAAGTTAGTCACTTAACCTAACAAGTTTATTAGTTTATAGTCTATAGGTCTCAGTGGACTAAATTCAAGGACTCAAGGGAGTGGTATCTGATTCTGAGTACTCTAGGGATGTCCATTTCCTGTTTCCATTTTCTTGAGAACAATCCACATTCCTTAGCTCCTGGCCTCCTTCCTTCATCTCAGCCTCAATAATGTTACATCTTTCTCACCAACCTTTCATCACATCTCTCTATGTTCTTTTGCAGTACTCTTCCACTTTTAAAGACCCTTGTCTTTAAAGGCTCATATGGATAACCCAAGGTAACCTCTTCTTTATTAAGTATGCAGATAGGTAAACTTAATTCCATTTGTCATATAGCATAATACATTTCTGAAAACTAGAACTTTAACATCTTTCTAAACTCTTTCTATATCTCTGTCTTTATAGCTTCCCTCTCTCTCTCTCTCTCTCTCTCTCTCTCTCTCTCTCTCTCTCTCTCTGCTTCCTCGTATAAGCCTAACAAACACAGGATGCTCATGCTACCTTGCTGGAAGTAGAAGCCACAAGGGATTGCTCCCTCACCATCCTGTTGGGAAATGTGAAGGGTTTTATGCAGGATATTTGCCTAAGTAGGGCATCCTAGGATAGTTAAAAAGAGTAGAAATTCATGACCATCAATGAGTGTGTATATGAGAAAGGTAACGGGATTCTTAAAACTCTCTTAATTCCTGTATGGTGGATACCAGTTTGAAAGTGTGTGGCTTGTCAAGGCATTCTCTGAGGGAGTAAGTAGAGTAACAACAAAACAATTTAGGATGATCTTCCAGTACCAAATCCAAAGGAAGATACAAATGACATAGCAGCAAGTACCTATGACAGAAGTTCAGCAAAGGAAAACAGTAAGGGAGGTGTCCTCAAGCTTTGAACAAAAACAAAGAGTCATTTGACTGTACGGAAGTTTTAGATCTTAGCAGACTATAGCAAAGGAACTTCAGGATGGGACCAGCAATGTCTTAGCAATCACCACCCAGTGGATACCCAAGGAACTGTGCAGGGCCAACTATGGCATTTCATACAATTTTTACAGTTGATTAGTTTAAAAGAGTTATACACTATACTATGATCAGGGTATCAGGAAAAGTAAAAAAAAAAAAAAATATGTATGAAGATATTTTTAAAGCATTAAACTATGATTTAAAACTGAAAAGTCTTGCTAGATTTTACATTAGAGATTGGTTATAAATTCCTCTTTAAGAGTAATATACTCTTCTAAGACTTTTCTCATCAGCAAAAGTCAACTTATCTTAGTCAGTTTCATCTTTAGATTACCTTGTACATGTCTCAAAAGGCAAGTAGCTTAGGGCATATGGAACTTCAATCCATAGCAAACAGCTCCCTTTTATTCCATGACACCTTTCATTTTTTTCTTCGTAAAGTTAATCACTTTGATGTACAGGGACTTTGGGTAAACTTGGACCTGTGGGCTATAAAGATTGTCTAGAAGTAGTTAAGAGAGAGATGGTTAATATGGATTCAAGCCTTTTTCACTTTTTACTCAGGAAAGAAAAAACTTGAAGAACAAGTATTTGACATAGTCACAACATGATCATTGAAAAAACTAGACAATTGTGAAGACAGTACAAGGATCTATTGCAGAAGGATATTTTCTATCCTGTCTCTTTATGACTTATTCTATTCATACAAATTTACTAATGTTTTCAGTGTTTCCCTGTACCTACCACCCATCAAGAAAGAGTTAGGTTTGGAAATCACCAAGCTCATTGGTCAAGAGGACTGGACCATGAGGTGTACAAGGACCCAAGGAGCACTCAGAGTTCAAAATGGTCAAAATAAATTCATTTTTGAAATAAGAGTTTAGAAGATTGGAAATTAACATTGGAATGCTTCTCTGTGGAGATATAGAACTCTTATTCCTAACCATTTCTTCATCATCACATTGTCTACATTCAGAGTTTGTGTATGGGGCTGTGTGAATAGGGAAAAATGCAAGAATATTTTCCAAATTAACATTAATAGAGGAGAATATGAGCAAGTGCTCTTCTCTAGAATGTACATTTAATATACTCAATCTTGCTGAAATCTTCAAGTAATAAAATACAGCTATTTTGGAAGCTTTGTAAGCATCTGTTATACAGAAGGAAGGTAAATTATAGCCCAGAAACTATGTCAGAGAAGGCAAGATAAATGTACAATGTCCCCAAGATGAATGTGGTTTTAAAAACAGCTTACACATCAGGAGACTATTAGTACACACAACAGATTCCACTTAAAGAAAGAAAAAATATAGCAAGAAGACAAGTCAAAATGTTACATATAAAGAAAATGGGAAATTTAGATAAAGGAGTAGGGAGTATTTTTTGCAGAAGTTCCAGGCATTTTATTTACAGGAAACTGTGAAGGGACAGATCTATATTATTAGAACAATATCTTTCCTGTCTTCTCTTGATATATTGACAGTCTTAAAATCATTCCCAGTCACTATAATTATTCACTTAGTAAACTAAAAAAGCATAATTATAAACTGCAAAGTCACTCTCACTGTGAGCAAGTAGACCTTCTCTGTATGCCTACTACAATTTAGGGGTCTCAATATACATTTTTTTTTTCATTTAAAAAATCTTGTTTTTGTAATTGCTTTAGTAATAAGAAGATACAGATTCTAATTTTGACTCCATCACTGTAAATCTCTAATATTGGATCTGTCATTTTAGTAATCCTGTGCCATATTTCTTTTGTTTCAAAAAGGGTAGAAAATAGAAACAATTTTTTAAATTAAATATCAATGTATATACATTGCAAAACAGTGCATGACAAGGGATATAAATATAGAAAGGTGATCTCTGCTCTCTGACTGGTCTAGAGTAATACATTATAGAAAGGATGTAACTTACCTCCAAAGTGTAAAGGTGATATGAAGTTCATCTAAAAAGAGAGAAAGATAGATTCAAATTGAAATACATTCATTCTTATGACTTGATCTTCATAATAACCCAAATCAGGCAAGCAAACAGCAACATCTATATCTATAAATGAGGTAATTGAATTAGATAATAGCAAGTCTAAAAAGAGGTAAAGCTGGGAATGGAGCCCCAGAAGTTTTTGCACACTTCACTGCCTTGCCCACCATTTTGTGTGCATTTGAATATCTAGTCTGCCAGCCAACCTGTGCCCATTTTTATAAATAAAATCTCACCAGGGCACAGCCACACTTATTTGTGTGAATATTTTTTGTGCCTTCTTGTCCACAACATCATCTGAATAGTTGTGACAGAGACCATAAAGCCTATATTTACTCTTTGGTCCTTTGGAAAAACATGCTGACCTCTGCTGTTATTTTATCAGTAGTACAGGTGACTTGACTTTTCCTCACAATGCTTGCCTAGGATTATCTGGTTTTGGGTACATGTTTTGTTTCAGGAAGGCTGAAAGGATGAATGAATGAAAGGAAAGAAATGACATCTGAGCAAATGTCTAGATTTGACAGTGTCTAACATTTTCAACACAGGCATTCTTATCAATGAGCTAAGTAGCCATAATTTTACTGATGGAGAATAAGTAGGCAAGTTTAATACATGAATGAATGATCTACCATTCTTTGGTCACCATTTAGAATTTCTTTCTTTTCTTTTGTTTGTCTACTTCAAGAGTAGATGAAAAGTAACCTTAGCTAGATCACTTTAGGAAAAAGAAGGTAACCCCTAAGTTAACTTCCGACTTCTGTGTAAAACAGAACCACAGCCTGGCTTTTACATAGGCAAATGTTGTGTGGATAAACCTTCTCAGCTCCTGTGGACAACTTTAATTATTTAGCTGCCCTCACTTGATATCTGCTGGTTGTTTTGCATACAAGCAGAGTTTTATTTTCAGTAAAACTCAGTTACACACAAACTGTACTTTAAAAAAAACAATCCAGACATGTCCAATTTGGATTTCAAATTGTATCAGTGAACAATTTTACAAAAGATTTTTAGCATTTTCTAAAACTACCTGTATCCAGTTTGGAACTTCTTTCTTTGATTAGACTTACTTTTCAGCTCCAAATACATAATGTTATTTTTCACATTATGCTGGGTACTCAAAAACTGCAACAATTTTCCTAATCACTTTAGTGGTGACACATTAGCATGTAAATTCAAAGTTGAGACAATGAATGTGTTAAGGAGGCAATTTAACACCTTCCAACTTTTTTTCCCCTTCAGCTGAATATCTTGGAAAATCAGCAGTATTTTTGCAAACATATGTTTTACTTGTTAAGCTTTACTCCACTGGGTCTTGCTTTGACCTTCAATTAACATTAGAAGCTACAGTCCCCAAAAAAGAATCTTGAAAAAGGAGTATGGGCCAGGGACTCTTCAGAACAGTTTCAGTTATTAGTCTCTTTAAATTTTAAATTCTTTAGTTTGTGTCTCCCTGAGTTTGGCATAAATACGCAGCCAATTTGTATGAATGAATGACTGTTGAAGGTTGGAAATAAACCAACATGATCACCAACAAACAAAGCAAAGAATAATGTAACCCCCTCCTCATCTCTCTCCAGCAGTATGCACCCAGACCCAGAAACACTTCTAAGTTACAGTGGTTTTTACTGCTGCATGGTGTTTCATTTAAAATTGCATCTTTAAAAAGCCCACATTTTCTTTTCTTTTCATATTCTGGGTGAGAATGAAACATAAAACAGATTTTTCAGAGTTGTTATTACACTGACACTAAAGCTAAAAAGTACATAAAGCATGCTAGTTGGAAACCTTGGAAATCTTGCAGTTATTTTCTGTTTTAATTTTTAAGCCTCTACATACCCAAGTTATTTTCTAATGACTTGGTGAATGCTACTGCTGTTGTCTGTAACTACTCACTATTGAATATTTAAAGTAGGTATATAAACTAAAGGGCTTCCCATGTTGCTCATTGGTGTCTCCAATGCAAGAGACAGGGGTTTGATCCCTGGGTCGGGAAGATCCACTGGAGAAGGAAAAGATAACCCACTTCAGTACTCTTGCCTGGAATATCCTATGAACAGAGAAGCCTGGTAGGCTACAGTGCCAGGGGTCACAAAGAGTTGGACATGATTGAGCTTTCACTTTCACTTTCTTTGTTTAAATTGTGATGAGAAATCATACTTTCCCTCATTTTAGTTGCTGCCCTTCACAGTCCCTGCCCTCTATTTCCCTTTAACCCAATAGATGACTGGACTAGCTCTCATCCTGCCATTGCTTTGGTGACACCTCCATCAAATCTCAGTCAGTATCACTAGGCATTCATTAGCCTTCAAACCAGTTGGATCATTGAAATAAGTTTACTCTTAAAATCACTTACAAAGCACCAGAAATATTTAATGTGCAATAGGCCATCTGTCACAGAGACCTCTTGCAATTCACTCCATTCTATCATGTGACTTTCTCCCCAGATGATTCAGTACCGATTACTCTACAGAAACTTTCAGGGAAGTTAACCACTTCATTCTACTCCCAAAGTGCTCTTGAGCAGATTTAGATGTCCTCTTCCTTCTGAATGGGAGTGTTAGTGGGCTGAATTCTATCCCTCCAAAATCTATACATTAAAGTTCTAACATCCAATACTTCAGAACGTGAATGTGTTTTGGTATACAAACATTAAAGATGTACTTAAGGTTCCACGAGGTCACTGAGGTGGAATCTAAGCTAATATGACTGGTGTCCTTGTGAGAAGAGATTAAGACACAGACAGGCACAGGAAAATCACCAGGTGAAGACAGAGCAGAAGATGGCCATCTATAAACCAAGAAAGGTTGAATGTGTTTTGGTATACAAACATTAAAGATGTACTTAAGGTTCCACGAGGTCACTGAGGTGGAATCTAAGCTAATATGACTGGTGTCCTTGTGAGAAGAGATTAAGACACAGACAGGCACAGGAAAATCACCAGGTGAAGACAGAGCAGAAGATGGCCATCTATAAACCAAGAAAGGGGGCCTGAGGGAATGTCAGGTCTGATCTTAGATTTCCAGCCTTCAGAACCACAAGAAAATAAACTGTTGCTTAAGCCATTCAGTCTGTAGTACTTCATTATAGTAGCCCTAACTAACTGAGAACAAATATTTTTGTTAATAAAGTTCAAAATTGGTTCCTGCTTGGTACAGCTAGCATGATTTCACAACTCCTATCTTTTTTTAAAAATTGTAACCAATCACAAATGTGTTGCTGATAAATTGCTGGGTGCAATGTTAGAAAACCAGCTCTTTAATCAGAAAATGTCAAGGATCTGCTTTCATCAGGCAAAGTACAAAGCAAAGAGATGATCTGAGTACTTCATATCAGGGTCAAAATCTAGAAGAGGAGGGGAAAATAGCAATATATTACAAGGTTAAATTGTTATATGGTTCCTGTCCCAGTTTTGAGAGTTTAAAATATGATAGGTGAAGAGAAGTGGGAATGTAGGCCACTAAATTCTACACAGTCAATATCCTCCCAAATTCATTGTTGTACAGTAGAAAGAGTTTTGTTTAAAAAATATCTTACGACCTTGCTTGAAAATGAGAAAGAAGGAAGAAAATTAAACATGAAGGAATAGGGGGACAGAGAGAGAATTATATCTCCACACTGAATATACAATAATTACAAAATAAGCAGGAGATTCAAAAGATTCACAATATCCCCAGACTGTCTTCCCTTAATGACATTTTGATTTGGGCCCTGAATGGGATAAATTTCCTATGAGTTTTCATCTGTCAAAATTCTTCTTATTCAACAAAAAGATACTGTTCACATGGCCTCGCCTCCATGGAGCTTTCATAAATATATCAGAAACTTGTCTCATCATTTCCTTTTCCACAATACTTTGGACATACCTATCCTGGCATTCTAAACTACTTCACAATTACTGGTTTACATGCCTTTCTCTCCCATTAGACTCTAAGCCTACGGGTAAACCTTAAAAGTCTGAGGTAACAATTCAGGAAGTAAATGACAAGAATGACAAGTTAGGAATATAGCAAGCAGGTATCTTGAAAACCCAAGAAGAAGGAAAAGATAATTTTCTTGAACACTTTGGGATGGAAGTGCATTTGTACTGTATTTTGAAATAATGTGACAAGATTGTTACTTTGAAGCACACATTGATTCAACAAATATTCAGTGAGAGCCTGTTAGACCAGTTAAGCATGGGAGTTATTTGGAAGTAAAATTATACAAGGCTATTAATTTTTTAATTAGGAAAGAAAAGAGGAGGAAAATATTTTAAAAGCGAATTCAAAGAAAAATTCTATTGTCACTATTGCCTTCAGTGCATACTTTCTGCCTTATTTTTACCATGCTATGCTTTCAAAAGAGGCAAGTATTAAATCAATGCCAAACCTAACACTGAAGTAATTCAGTGGATGGTATACAACTGAGGTTTAAAATGAGATATTTAAGAGCCTTAGTACTACGAAATTAATGCCCTGTAAGGTTCTTTTCTTAAACCAGAGCCATGCATGCACACATTAAAATTTTATATGTGCATGTCCACCATAAATGTTTTATGGCTTATTAGAAAGCATGATTATAATGATCCTTGACTTAATAAATTTCCGAGGGAAGTGTCATATTATCATTGCATTCTTGTTTTTACATTATGAATATTCAGTTCAGTTCAGTAGCTCAGTAGTGTTCAACTCTTAGTGACCCCATGAATTGCAGCATGCCAGGCCTCCCTGTCCATCACCAACTCCCGGAGTTCACTCAGATCCATGTCCATTGAGTCAGTGATGCCATCCAACCATCTCATCCTCTGTCATCCCCTTCTCCTCCTGCCCTCAATCTTTCCCAATATGAATATTACACTATATAAAATAAATGCTGGATTAAAGTACAGAATATTAAATATATGCCTTTTGGGGGAGAATGTTACATATTCAAAGCATAGACCTAAACTCACTCTTATAATTGTCATTGTCAAATAGAGACCATTATCTCAATATTACAGTTGGAAAAATGAAGACAGAAGTTTGATGACTTCCACAAATTCATACAGCACTTCACCACTGCACTTGTCAAGACACAGTGTGATTCATTTTATATGTTTTATTATGGCATTTTATTAAATGGATGAATGATAATTACTCTTCTATTGTTGTGTGTTCACTTTCCCTCAGTTGTTTGCTAAAAGATCACTGTTAATATATTTGAAAGTGTATCTTTGCTGTGATTTATGTCAGAGAGTGTTCTGCCTATGTTTTCCTCTAAGAATTTTATAGTTTCTGGTCTTACAGTTAGATTTTTAATCCATTTTGAGTTTATTTTAGTTCATGGTGTTAGAAAGTGTTCTAGGTTCATTTTTTTACAGGTGGTTGACCAGTTTTCCCAGTGCCACTTGTTAAAGAGATTGCCTTTTCTCCATTGCATATTTTTGCCTCCTTTGTCAAAGATAAGCTGTCCATAGGTGCATGGATTTGTCTCTGGGCTTTCTATTTTGTCCCACTAATCTATATTTCTGTCTTTGGGCCAATATCATACTGTCTTGATAACTATAGCTTTGTAGTATAGTCTGAAGTCAGGCAGCTTGATTCCTCCAATTCCAGTCTTTCTCAAGATTCCTTTGGCTATTCAAAGTTTTTTGTGTTTCCATAAAAATTGTGAAATTATTTGTTCTAGTTCCGTGAAAAATACTGTTGGCAGCTTGACAGGGATTGCATTGAGTCTATAGATTGCTTTGGATACTATAATCATTTTCACTATACTGATTCTTCCAATCCATGAACATGGTATATTTTTCTAACTATTTGTGTCATCTCTGAGTTCTTTCATCAGTGTTTTATAGTTTTCTATATATTTGTATTTTTTTGTTTCTTTAGACAAATTTATTTATAAGTATTTTATTCTTTTAGTTGCAATGGTGAATGCATTTGTCTCCTTAATTTCTCTGTTTTCTCATTGTTAGTGTATAGGAATGTAAGGGACTTTTGTATATTAATTTGATATGTGAAAAATACTGTTGGCAGCTTGACAGGGATTGCATTGAGTCTATAGATTGCTTTGGATACTATAATCATTTTCACTATACTGATTCTTCCAATCCATGAACATGGTATATTTTTCTAACTATTTGTGTCATCTCTGAGTTCTTTCATCAGTGTTTTATAGTTTTCTATATATTTGTATTTTTTTGTTTCTTTAGACAAATTTATTTATAAGTATTTTATTCTTTTAGTTGCAATGGTGAATGCATTTGTCTCCTTAATTTCTCTGTTTTCTCATTGTTAGTGTATAGGAATGTAAGGGACTTTTGTATATTAATTTGATATCCTGCAACTTTGCTATTCATTGATTAGCTCTAGTAATTTTCTGGTGGTGTCTTTAGGATTTTCTATATAGAGATCATGTCATCTGCAAACAGTGAGAGTTTTACTTCTTTTCCAATCTGGATTCCTTTTCTTTCTTTTTCATCTCTGATTGCTATGGCTAGAACTTCCAAAACTATGTTAAATAGTAGTGGTAAGAGTGGGCACCCTTGTCCTGTCCCTGATTTCAGATGAAATGCTTTCAATTTTTCACCATTGAGGATAATGTTTGCTGTGGGTTTGTCATATATGGCTTTTATTATGTTGGGGTATGTTTATTCCATGGCTGTTTTCTGGAGAGTTTTTATCATAAATGGGTGCTGAATTTTGTCAAAGGCATTCTCTGCATCTTTTGAGATAATTGCATGGTTTTTATTTTTCAACTTGTTAATATGGTATATCACATTGATTGATTTGTGGATATTGAAGAATTCATGCATCCCTGGGATAAAGTCCACTTGGTCATGCATGATGTATGATCCTCTATGATCCACCTTCCAGAGTAACGGAACTGAAAGAAAAACAAATGGGACCTAATTAAATTTAAAAGCTTTTGCACAATGAAAGGAAACTATAAGTAATGTGAAAAGGCAGCCTTCAGAATGGGAGAAAATAATAACAAATGAAACAACTGACAAAGAATTTATCTCCAAAATTTATAAGCAGCTCATGCAGCTCAATACCAGAAAAATAAATGACTCAATGAAAAAGCAGGCCAAAGAACTAAATAGACACTTTTCCAAAGAAAACATACAGATGGCTAACAAACACATGAAAAGCTGCTCAACATCACTCATTATCAGAGAAATGCAAATCAAACCCACAATGAGTTACCATCTCATGCTGGTCAGAATGGCTGCCATCAAAAAGTCTACAATGCTGGAGAGGGTGTGGAGAAAAGGGGGCCCTCTTACACTGCTGGTGGAAATGCAAACTAGTACAGCCACTATGGAGAACAGTGTGGAGATTCTTTTAAAAACTTTAAATTCCTTTAAAAACTGGAAATAGAATAGCCATAGGATCCAGCAATCCCACTGCTGGGCATACACACTGAGGAAACCAGAATTGAAAGAGACACATGTAACCCAATGTTCATGTTTGCACTACTTACAATAGCTAGGACATGGAAGCAACCTACATGTTCATCGGCAGACAAATGGATAAGGAAGTAGTGGTACAATGGAATATTACTTAGCTATAAAAAAGAATGCATTTGAGTCAATGCATTAGTCAATTCTAATGAGGCGGATGAAACTGGAGCCTATTATACAGAGTGAAATAAGTCAGAAAGAGAAACACCAATAGAGTATATTAACATATATGTGTGGAATTTAGAAAGATGATAATGATGACCCAATAAGCAAGACAGCAAAAGAGACACAGATGTAAAGAACAGACTTTTGGACTCTGTGGGAGAAGGTGAGTTTGGGATGATTTGAGAGAATAGCATTAAAACATGGATATTGCCATATATAAAATAGATGATCAGTGCAAGTTCAATGCATGAAACAGGGAACTCAAAGCTGGTGCTCCACTTAGAGGGATGGACTGGGGAGGGACGTGAGTGGGGGGTTCAGGATGGAGGGACACATATAAACACATGGCTGATTCATGTTGATATATGGCAAAGACCACCACAATACTGTAAAGTAATTAGCTTCCAGTTAAATTAATAATTTTATAAAAGTACATTTTTAAAATACTAATACATATTAATATTCTTATTGTGACAGTCCAAGAAAAGTTGTGAAGAATTCAGTGCTTCTGGTACATACTTCCCAGTGTCTTCTTCATTAGCAGTTCTCTGGTGTTTGGAATTGTTTTTTTAATGTCTCTTATACCCCAGTATTTATTTTATTTTTAACTCCTTTGAATAAACTTAAAAAAATCATGTCTTGACATCTAATTTGAATTTCTTTTATTATTATATATTTTTAAGGTATATTGACTTGTATTTCTTCTTTAAGTGATTGACTTGCATATGTGGTTTGGAAACATTTTTGTATTTAACTTTTTAGATTTTTTCATATGATAAAAGGCAATAATTCTCTGTCATATATATCATCTAAAACTTTTTCTTAAGGGAAAAATACAGATCTTTTCCTTCCCTCTGGTTGATATTTACAAATTAATGCTTAGTGCTCAATTGCTCAGTCATGTCCAACTCTTTGCAACCCTTTGTACTGTAGCTTCCCAGCTTCCTCTTTCTATGGGATTCTCCAGGCAAGAATACTGGAGTGGGTTATCATTTCCTTCTCCAGGGGATCTTCTCAATCCAGAGATCGAACTTATGTTTCCTGTGTCTCATGCATTGCAGATGGCTCTTTTACTACTGAGACATCAGTGAAACCCCCATACAGAAATTAAACCCATTTTAATTCTCTGTTGTTCTAAAAAAAAAAAAAACCCACAAATTTTTGTAAAAGGCAAAGCTAAAATTCAGGTATCTAGAAATCAAGCCAGTATGACATATGTGCTATTGGATAATATTAGTTTATTTTCCTATTTCTAATTAAAGTAATCCATATTGAAAATAAAGTATTTCATGTTATGATTAACTTATATTTTCTCATTTTGTTTTCCCTATATTGCCAGCAATTCCATATTTTAAAAATTCCTATTATAAATTATTTTCTTAACATTTCTTAAAACTCAAGCACGTCCTTTGAACCAACTTTTCCTCTCTGGGCTCCCCAGTGTATTCTTCAAAGTCTTCACTTAGTAAAGTGAAAAATAGATAACCGTGGTTGGAAGTGGTTTTGAATAAAGTGCAAGGACTTTCTTATGACTTTCTCTTTCCTAAGAACTCTGTATGTTGTATATTATGTATTTATTCACTTATTCAGCAATTACTTATAGAATACTTTATTCCATACCCTTCCCGCATCTTTTATCCCATAAATGGGGCTAAGACAGGCTTACTGTGAGAAGTGTACGATTTAATATAAAGTGAGAATAATCAGACTCTAAAAATGGGATGCTTGGCTTGGTAGACTCCTTCACCAATTAGCTGAATCTTCTCTGCATCTCAGCTTTGAAGCTTGTGGCATATTGTCCTGGCTAGAATTACAAATGAGCTTTATTTAAATGCATGTAGAAAAAAAACTGAACACTGTGTCATCAAGATTTGATAGTATTCTAATTCATAAAAAATGAATGAAAATATGCATACATCCTAACAAAAGTCTTAAGTTTTAAAGTACAACGAAATTATGGAACTAGTTTCTGAGTATATGGGGTGACAATTCTTCCTCAATCTAATACAAACTGTATGACAAAACAAGATTTTTTTTGAGCAGACCTTTCTCCAAAAGACAAATCCATCATTAAATATTGAAACCAAAATTGCCTTTAGCTACATGTGCATGCTAAGTTGCTTCAGTAATTTCCAACTCTTTGCAACCCTATGGACTGTAGCCTGCCAGGCTCCTCTGTCCAGGGAATTCTGCAGGCAAAAATACTGGAGTGGATTGCCATTTCCTCTTCCAGGGGAATCCTCCAGGCCAGGGATCAAACCTACATTTATCACATCTTCTGCACTGGCAAGCAGGTTCTTTACCATGTCACCACCTACATGAGCAGTTCATTAACTGCTAAAATTATGTATTTAGCTTTGTCGTGCTAAGGATCTAGTATTTTCAAAAAACTCAACCTTAGTGTAAGTGAACAGTAGCATTTTTCCCAGGAGTCCAGCAAAAGTCTATTGAAGTTAAAAGGCATTAGCCTAAAGGTTGAAGCAATACCATTGTACATAATATGGCTTATATTTGAAGATGACTCTGCAGACACAAGTCTTCCTCGATGGCTTAGTGGTAAAAGACAAGCCTATAATACAGGTAGATGTGGGTTCTATCCCTCGGTCAGAAAGATCCTCGGAGGAGGAAATGGCAACCTGCTACACTATTCTTGCCTGGAGAATCCCATGGACAGAGAAGGCTGGCAGGCTCAAGTCCATGGGGCTGCAAAAGCTCAGACACAGCTGAACAGCTGAGCAAGTACAGTACAGACACAAAATGCCACCTCTATGGGTGTTAGGCTAGGGCCAATGCTGAGGTTAGTCCCTAGCCTGTCCTCAGTGCTCTCAGCCTCCTTGCAGGTGGCACAAACAACATCTTCCTCTGCTTGACTTCACCAAAGAGCTGTGCTCCCTGGTCACTGCTGGACCACTGGCAGACCCTGATAGTCTTCATCTCTTCTGGTTGTTTTCACTTACCATTCCTAGCCTCTGTGGCCCTTTTCACTTTCAAATCCTTAATCTTAACCTATCCTTGCTCATATGTCAGATCACTCTGATTTTTCTCTCAGAAGGGAAGAATTTTTTCAACATTTATTAAGGCAAAATATGTCCTAAGCACAGTGCTGGACACTGGAGAAGCCAAGATTAACAAAATATTGGTCTGCCATCAAGAAGTGCTAGGTGGATAAGAGGGGAAATATCATATACATAGAATGCATAATGTACTAGACATGATGCTCTGGGCTTCATGTAAGTAATTTTTTAATCCGAAAATTGGTTTATCTGACTCCTCTGATCTCCCTTTCCCCAACCAGTTATTTGTGAAAATTAAACCTTTTGGTCACCCATATGGAGGAAAGGAGGAAAGGAGGAAAGAAGAAATAAAGAAAGAGAATAAGAAAGAAGAAAAGAACAGAGGGCAAGAGAAAAAGAAAAAAAGGAGGGAGAGAGAGAGTGAGAGAGGAAGGAGAAAGGCAACTCTGTTGGAAATATATAATAAGGCTGAGAATGTGAACCAGTCAGTCAAAGTGCCTCACATAATTTTTAGCACGGTCTTACAAAGATATTCATGACCCAGATAATCATGATGGTATGATCACTATCTAGAGCCAGACATCTTGGAATGTGAAGTCAGATGGGCCTTAGAAAGCATCACTATGAACAAAGCCAGTGGAGGTGATGGAATTCAAGGTGAGCTATATCAAATCCTGAAAGATGATGCTGTGAAAGTGCTGCACTCAATATGTCAGCAAATTTGGAAAACTTAGCAGTGGCCACAGGACTGGGAAAGGTCAGTTTTCATTCCAATATCAAAGAAAGGAAATGCCAAAGAATGTTCAAACTACCGCACAATTGCACTCATTAGTCAGGCTTCCCTGTCCATCACCATCTCCTGGAGTTCACCCAGACTCACGTCCATCGAGTCAGTGATGCCATCCAGCCAGCTCATACTCTGTCATCCCTTTCTCCTCCTGCCCCCAATCCCTCCCAGCATCAGAGTCTTTTCCAATGAGTCAACTCTTCACATCAGGTGGCCAAAGTACTGGAGTTTCAGCTTTAGCATCAGTCCTTCCAAAGAAATCCCAGGCCTGATCTCCTTCAGAATGCACTGGTTGGATCTCTTTGCAGTCCAAGGGACTCTCAAGAGTCTTTTCCAACACCACAGTTCAAATGCATAAATTCTTCAGCGCTTAGCCTTCTTCACAGTCCAACTCTCACATCCATACATGACCACTGGAAAAACCATAGCCTAGACTAGACAGACCTTAGTCTGCAAAGTAATGTCTCTGCTTTTGAATATACTATCTAGGTTGGTCATAACTTTTATTTCAAGGAAAATCACTGCAGATGGTGACTGCAGCCATGAAATTAAAAGACACTTACTCCTTGGAAGAAAAGTTATGACCAACCTAGATGGCATCACTGACTCGGTGGACATGAGTCTAAGTGAACTCTGGGAGTTGGTGAGGGACAGGGAGGCCTGGCGTGCTGCAATTCATGGGGTCACAAAGAGTCGGACATGACTGAGCAACTGAATTGAACTGAACTGAAGAATTAAATATTTTTGAATGAATATATTCCAGTAAGTATTTTTATGAGTGTCAGACATGACTGAATTGACTTAGCACCTAGAAAGGTTAGTTATTCAAATAGTGTTCTCTGAGATGTTTCTTAATAAAAATTCTTTAGCACTCTCTCCTTCTCTCCTTTCAAGAGTTCTCTACATTTGAAATTTGGCATATCATTCCCAATTCTATTGTAGGGCTTTAAGTTCATCAGTAATTATTACTAAACCCATAGGAACAGCAATAATCACCCTGTCCTCTCTTTATAGAGTTTAATAGCCCACAAAGTCCTACTACATACATCATCTCCAGTTGGAGACCACGATGTATATATAATTTAACTTCATCACTCAGAATCTTTCAATAAGGGAGACTTGAAAAATGGATAGTAAAAGATGGTGGCTATTTTTTTAAATTTCTTTCAAAACTTCAGTATTTATCTTTCTAAAATCTGGTAATTTCAGGCTGTTTGAATTTTCTGATATACTTTATAACCTAAGCCTACCATTTTCTCTTTGTTTTCATCAATTCAGAGCTTTTGCCAAACTGTGAAACAAAGACACAGTAAAGCTACTAAGGGGGTGGGGAGAGGAATTGCATATTTTTTAAAGGCACTAAAAGTCCAAACCATAAATATCTGAGACTAAGAAACTCCAGTACTTTGGCCACCTCATGCGAAGAGTTGACGCATTAGAAAAGACTCAGATGCTGAGAGGGATTGGGGGCAGGAGGAAAAGGGGACGACAGAAAATGAGATGGCTGGATGGCATCACCGACTCGATGGATGTGAGTTTGAGTGAACTCTGGGAGATCGTGATAGACAGGGAAGCCTGGTGTGCTGCAGTTCATGGAGTCACAAGGAGTCGGACACGACTGAGCAACTGAACTGAACTGAACTGAACTGAAGAAACCTTTCATGTCATTGATGTTGCGGTCTTCTGAAGGTGGAGCAGCAACTGAACCAACAGAGCCAGTTGCTTAAGAATAGAATGCCTATTAATATCCATTTAATATCTTTGCCCTGAAAATACAATTAGCTTTTGAGTGGATGCTGTGGTTGTTTCCACTGAAAAGTAAATAATCTCTCCTCTTTGGAGACATGCACTTAATAGAGAAGAATCCCTCCTATAGCTGAACTAATGTGTCTCCCCACACATCTGTAGTTCTATGGCTAATAAAAAGGATTATCAGGCAAATAGAAATATGGTTTATAGTTGCAATAGCTCACACCATTACCTTTTACCTCAACACGTAAAATTAAGCATTTATGCCTGAAAACTACTTAAAAGCCAGCTTTTCAGACTCTGTATTCCTCTGACAGTGTATAATGAATATTTTGTCATAGCAAGTAACAGATTTTATTACAGCTCTAATGCTTAAAATTCCATCTGTTTCCACAAACAGAACATGAACACAGGAAAGCAACAATTAATCTTAAAAGGCACTAAAAAATTCTCCTAATAAAGGGAATCTAAAAAGCCTTTTAAAGTATTCAAAGTCTGTTAATTATGGTATGCTCTGTGTCTGACACCTCAGTTTCCATTCACTGGTCGCTCAGAGCCCATCCATGTTAATTCTATAGATTTTTAAGGTGATTTTAAAGTAAAAAACTGCCTAATTTGGTAGCAGGATAAACAAGTTTCATTTGGTATTTCATCTACATTTTTGCAAATGCAAGACATTATACAAGGGACTTGGGCCACAGAGCCATGCAATTTATTTTTATCAAGATGTTCATTCCTTCATATATCCTTCAGATATTTACTGAACACCTACTATGTGTTGAACACTCTGCCCTGAAAATTTTTAAATGAAACTCATAGCCTCTGTTCTAAACTAATTCATAGTTAAGTGGATGGTTGGCAGTAAATAAGATACTCTCAATGGAAGGAAATCAAGGAATATTTCTCCAAATAGGTAGCATATGGGGAAAGTTTTAAATAATGAATAGGTTTTAACTAGACAAAACAGATGGCTTCCCAGGTGGCTCTGTGGTAAAGGAATCTGCCTGCCAGTGCAGGAGACACAAGAGACTCAGGTTTGATCCCTGGGTTGGGAGGATCAAGTGGAAAAGGGAATGGCAACCCACTCCAGTATTGTTGCCTGGAAAATCCAATGGACAGAGGAGCCTGGCAGGCTACAGTCCATGCAGTCACAAAGAGTCAGACACGACTGAGCGCACAGACACACACAAAGAAGAAGGTAAAAACTATATTCACAGTTATCGAACTTAATTCATATATCCTCTGCCTATTAAAAATGAGGATATAAAAACTGAAAAAAGTTAAGTGACTCTCACAGGGTTATTCTGTAAATCAATCTGCAATAGCAATATTTAGCCCACTGTTAGCACATTTTGTTTTTCATATATACAAACACACACACACATGCATACATATCTATGCATATAGATTACTAATTAATAATATTACTGGCAATTGCACTTTTGAAATATTTGTTTACAAGTTTCTCAATCACATAATTAAATTTGGGGGGTTATGATTCTATATATTGAGGATGTTTTTAAGTTTAATTCTCAATTATAATTGAGAATCCCACTTAGCTGAGACATAATATTTGTAAATAATGCTATTTGTGCTTTTATTTCTGAATTAACGATAAATAATTAGCCAGTGGAATGGGAGATCATGAACTTTTTCAGGACATTGTCATTTGTGACATTTGTCATTTAACCATATCCTGGTTAAATATCAATGACATGAAGAGATAAATGCAAATAAAATATATGCCAAGACATAATCATCTCACTTCTCCTGTAGCAGATGAATTCCTGAACTACTTTCATGCATCCATTTTCTACTTATAATTCTCTGAGATGAGATGATATGCTAGTAGCTAAGATAAAAAATATATAAAGTACACATCCAGAGTATACAAGTATATGTTTAACAACTCGCTTTCAGGGCAAAATGCTCTGATTTGTAGCATTTCTTAATTTTGTAATATAAATACTCATGGTGGCTGATTTTAAGCCACCAGTGTAACATGAAGCACAAGCTGGAATCAAGATTGCCAGGACAAATATCAATAACTTCAGATATATATATGCCACCACCATTATGGCAGAAAGCAAAGAAGAACTAAAGAGCCTCTTGATGAAAGTGAAAGAGTGTCAGGAAGCATTTAACAGGAGGCTTCCTGTGTGCTGTTTTGGATCTGTCATCTGTCCCTTATTAATTCCTGAATATTCAAGAATTAAGTGGAGTAGCAAACTACCCCCAGGGGTTGAAGAGTGCATGCATTTCCTTCGATAGTTTTTCCATACGGGGTAATAAGTAACTACAATGGCACCCCACTCCAGTACTCTTGCCTAGAAAACCCCCATGGACGGAGGAGCCTATTAGGCTGCAGTCCATGGGGTTGCGAAGAGTCAGACATGACTGAGTGACTTCACTTTCACTTTTCACTGTCATGCATTGGAGAAGGAAATGGCAACCCACTCCAGTGTCCTTGCCTGGAGAATTCCAGGGACAGGGGAGCCTGGTGGGCTGCCATCTCTGGGGTCGCACAGAGGCGGACACAACTGAAGTGACTTAGGAAACTTAGCAAAGAAAATAAGTAACTATTTATGACCCACTTTCTTTTTATGAACCATATAGTAAAAGTGATTATTTACAACCCTCTCTCTTTGATATGGATGGCCTTATGTTTCCTTGATAATTTGTAAGCCTGGCCTTTTGATTTTATCTTTGCTAGCTACCTTGTAATGGCACCCCACTCCAGCACTCTTGCCTAGAAAATCCCATGAATGGAGGAGCCTGGTGGGCCGCAGTCCAGGGGTCGCTAAGAGTTGGACATGACTGAAGCGAATTAGCAGCAGTAGCAGCAGCTACCTCGTAAGACAGTATATATACCCACATTATGTTGAATAAAACACATTTACTCCATCAAAGCTTGGGTCCCCATGTCTTTCTCTCTCTCTCTCTCTCTCTCTCTCTCAGGTTAATTCTTTGGTGCGCAGAAGCCCACTGAGCTCACTTTCTTGCCCGGGCTTCTAAGACCCTCTTCTGAAGGTGCACTGTGCCTTCACCCCCTCGAGAGGGTGCCTGGTGCCTACGTATAGCAGTGCAAGTCTTGTGTCAAAGGCTTTATTGGTTTTCTGCATAAACCAAGGAATATCAGCCTCTTTCTCTCTCTCTTACTTTCTTATCATCAACTCTATACCACCAGGTTCCAGTCCATTAAAGGACCTCAACAAAAGAGGAGAGTGAAAAAGTTGGTCTAAAACTCAACATTCAGAAAACTAAGATCATGGCATCTTGTCCCATTACTTCATGGCAAATAGATGGGGAAACAGTGGAAACGGTGACAGACTTTATTTTTTGGACTCCAAAATCACTGCAGATGGTGACTGTAGCCATGAAATTAAAAGATGCTTGCTCCTTGGAAGAAAAGTTATGACCAACATAGACAGCATATTAAAAAGCAGAGACATTACTTTTCCAACAAAGATCTGTCTATTCAAAGCTATGGTTTTTCCAGTAGTCATGTAAGGATGTGAGAGTTGGACTATAAAGGAAACTGAGAGCCATAGAATTGATGCTTTTGAACTGTGGTGTTGAAGAAAACTCTTGAGAATCCCTTGAACTGTAAAGAGATCCAACTAGTCCATCCTAAAGGAAATCAGTCCTGAATATTCACTGGAAGACCTGATGCTGAAGCAGAAACTCCAATACTTTGTCCACCTGATCAAAGAACTGACTCATTTGAAAAGACCCTGATGCTGGGAAAGATTGAAGGCAGGAGGAGAAGGGGATAACAGAGGATGAGACAGTTGGATGGCATCACTGACTCAATGGACATGAGCTTGAGTAAATTCCAGGAGTTGGTGATGGACATGGAAGCCTGGCGTGCTGCAGTCCAAAGTGTTGCAAAGAGTCGTACATGACTGAACGACTGAACTGACTGACTGACTGACTGAATATAACATTATGCAATTCAGAACTGAAAAAAGATACACATAGACTACTGAACTGAGGTCCCGTGCTATACAGCTGCTTCCTGCTAGCTATATATTTTACACACATTATTGTTCAGTTGCTCAGTCATGTCTGACTCTTCAAAATCCCATGCATTGCAGTATGCCAGGCTTCCCCATCATGTACATAAATATTATATAGAAATGGTAGTATACATACACTATCATTTTACACATTATCATATAGTAAAAAAATATACACAATTGGTTTTTCAAAGCCAAATAATTCAAATTTAGCCCACCAATAGAAACATCCTAAATATATTTTAAGAATTACTCAAAGCAAAAAAATACCACTACTAATAAGTTAAACATTAAAAACATCATAGGATATCACAAATTATAAAGTCTTAATTAAGGCCATAGCTCTAAGATAATAGTTCTCCAAGTGTGTTCCACTAAAATTTAGCAGTCTCAAGCTCCCTTTCAATGGGTCAATGAGATCAAACCACTTCAATAATAATTTTGCAAAGCTGAGACTTCCCTGTGGTCCAATGGCTAAGATTCCACGCTCCCAATGTAGGGAGCACAGGTTTCATCCCTGGTCAAGGAACTGAGTTTGTAAGCTCTAACTAAAGATCCTGCATGCTGTAACTATATATATATATATCTCACATGCCACAAGGAAGATCTTGTGTGTTGCAACTAAGACCCAGCATGGCCAAATTTTTAAAAAAGATACACATAGATATTTAAATATTAATAATTTTGCAATGCCATTTGTTTTTTGATGGCTTCCCAGGTGGTGCAATGTAAAGAATCTGCCTGCCAATGCAGGAGACACAAGAGACGCAGATTTAAACCCTGGGTTAAGAAGATCCTCTGGAGGAGTAAGCCTCAACCTGATCTGGTATTCTTGTGTCACGTGAGTGTATGTTCCCTGGTTCTTTGTCTCTTTACAACAAAGATTTGGAGCAACAGACATTAGAGCCCTCAGCGCGTCACAGCTCTCAGGTCTTAGACAAACTGTGTTACAGCTCTTAAGCAAATCAGTGTTACAGCTCTATTTTATTTAGAAGATAGCAGGAGAATGGGAGAGAGAGAGAAAGAGTGCACACACACAGGAGAGGGAGAGGAGGAGAGAGGGGGAGAGAGAAAGAGAGAGAGACAGAGAGCTTTGCCTCTTCCTTTTATATGTTTTTCCTCACCTGGGCCCGCCCTATGCAAATTGGGCTTAGCCAGGAGTGCTGTTTGTTCTACCTGAAGTCTTCACTCTGGTCCTCGGACCTTCCTTTGATCTTCCTTGTTTTTTAGCCACCACCATTTTGGACTCCATTTCCCTATTCTACCTACCTAACACTTGCCTGGGAAAATCCCATGAAAAGAGGGGCCTTGTGGGCTACAGTTCATGTGGGCAGAAAGAGTCAGACATGACTGAGCAACTGAGCACACACACGTACACATTTGGTTTTTACTGTGTAGACATTTGTGTCGTGATTTAGTCACTGAGTCATGTCCGACTCTTGAGAAATCATGGACTGTAACTTGCCAGGATACTCTGTCCATGGGATTTCCTGGGCAAGAATACTTGAGTTGGTTGCCATTTTCTTCTCCAGGGGAACTTCCTGACTCAGGAATTGAACCTGGTCTCTTGCATTGCAGGTAAATTATTTACCGAATTAACATAACAATGGTATATGTGTATATATATACATACACACACACACACACACACATACACACACACACATATATAAATATACATGTACATACACACTGATATATATTTTTTTTTTCCTGACAGGATTTTGAAATTAAATTAAAAATAAAGAGAGGAGCTACCCCACGTCCGAGGTCAGGGGCACCAGCCTAGAGTGCCAGGCTGCAACGGCGCAGGAATGGCTGAGAGGAGCCACCCTGTGTCTGAGGTTGGGGCAGCGACCAGGAGGAGCTACCCCACTTCTGAGGTCAGTGGTGGCCGGGAAGACACACCCCATGTCTGAGGTCAGCGGTGGCTGGAAGAAGTCACCTCCTGACAGGATTTTGAAATTAAATTAAAAATAAAGAGAGGAGCTACCCCACGTCCGAGGTCAGGGGCACCAGCCTAGAGTGCCAGGCTGCAACGGCGCAGGAATGGCTGAGAGGAGCCACCCTGTGTCTGAGGTTGGGGCAGCGACCAGGAGGAGCTACCCCACTTCTGAGGTCAGTGGTGGCCGGGAAGACACACCCCATGTCTGAGGTCAGCGGTGGCTGGAAGAAGTCACCTCCCACTCGAGGCCAGGGGTGGTGACCCTGAGGAGCCACCATGAGCCCAAGGCCAGGGGCAGCAGCTGGGAGGAGCCACCTTGCACCCAAGGCCAAGGCCAGCAGCTGGGAGGAGCAACACAAGGAGCTGTGACTGTGCAGGTGCAGGAGGGCCTAGAGGAGAACTGAGGCGGTAAGGAGATACCCCTCGTCCAAGGTAAGGAGCAGCCGTGACAAGATACCCCACGCCCAAGGTAAGAGAAACCCAAGTAAGATGGTAGGTGTGGCAAGAGGGCATCAGAGGGCAGACACACTAAAACCATACTCACAGAAAAC
>SJYC01053735.1:0-20454 GCA_006408675.1 Madoqua kirkii | reverse complement strand
ATCTGGTAGCCAGATTATCATATCTATTTTATTCTTAATTCAAGTATCATTAGCACCAAAAGAATATCTAGTCCTGTGAAAAACTACATGCAGATGCCTCTCATATTGAGTTAGTTTTTGGTTATATAGGGACCATAACTTTATCTATATATTTTCATCTTATTTTTATCTTACTTTTTATCTTATATTTATTTTATTACTTTGAAATTACATTGTCAAGAAACAACATCTAGCTTTTTGGTTATAATCTTAAGTACTTAGACATATCAACTTTCATTTTTACTTTTGTCCCCAAAATCAAGAAATATCAAGGGTTAGCATCTTAGTTGCATAATTTAAGATAAAGTACAAATAAATCCACATTTGTGACATTGAAGGAATCTATACTTGCTGAGCGCTGAAGAATTGATGCTTTTGAACTGTGGTGTTGGAGAAGACTCTTGAGAGTCCCTTGGACTGCAGGGAGATCCAAACAGTCCATTCTGAATGAGATCAGCCCTGGGATTTCTTTGGAGGGAATGATACTGAAGCTGAATCTCCAGTACTTTGGCCACCTCTTGTGAAGAGTTGACTCATGGAAAAGACTCTGATGCTGGGAGGGATTGGGGGCAGGAGGAGAAGGGGACGACAGAGGATGAGATGGCTGGATGGCATCACGGACTCGATGGATGTGAGTCTCAGTGGACTCCAGGAGATGGTGATGGACAGGGAGGCCTGGCGTGCTGCAGTTCATGGGGCCACAAAGAGTCGGACACGACTGAGTGACTGAACTGAACTGAACTGATACTTAATCCTTATCACAACGCGTGCTATAAGTAAAATTTATAATCCTGATTTTGGGTGTAAACAGTGTCTCAGAGATGTTAAAAGGCTTTTCCAAGACAAATAACTAGTAAATTGACAAATCAGGACTAGATTTCAGGTTTTTAATTCAGTCATCTTTCCACTATACCAAGAATAAGGACTTAGTGTTTTAAGCCATCTCTACTGCAAAGCATTTAAGTGACAATTCAAATTTCATCAAGAGTACCCTTAATTCTAAATAAAGTATTTTTAAAATAAAAATATATAACTTTTAAGTAAAATCCTTTTCCCCTAAACTATAAATCAATAATCTCTATCATCTTCTCTCTGAACTGTCTTTATAGTTTTATGATTTTTTTCCTTTTCTTGACAAATATGTGGTGCTACATTATTTTTCAGAATTAAGGAGGGACGCTTTTATGGGGGGACTGACAAAAGCCTTCCCTAGTACCTGCTACCTTTCCTGATAGCTCAGCTGGTAAAGAATCCGCCTGCAAAGCAGGAGACCCAATTCAATTCCTGGGTTGGGAAGATCCCCTGGAGAAGGGATAGGCCTCCAGGATTCTTGGGCTTCCCTTGTGACTCAGCTGGTAAAGAATCTGCCTGCAATGTGGGAGACCTGTGTTTGGTCTCTGGCTTGGGAAGATCCCCTGGAGAAGGAAAAGGCTACTCTTATTCTGGCCTGGAGAATTTCATGGGGTCACAAAGAGTCGGACATGACTTGCACTTTCAGCTGACAGCAACAGTAAATACTGGATTTCAGATATTTATAAATTCTGTGAAATCTATTTCTTTGGCTTAAGGTATACAACATACCATCATCTTCTTTCTAAGTCAGAGAACTCTTTCATCTTCCTGTGATGAAGAAAAACTCAGGAAGATGAATCCATTTTATCCGTGCTTTCTCAGATGCAGGATTTGCATCATTCAGTTTCTCCTGCTAGGTGACATCAAAAGTTCAATTTGGAAACTTATGTCCTAGGAATTCCTCCAGTCATTCTGTGTTTGTGTCTCATAAGGCATCAGTCTTGCCAGAGTAAAGCCCATAATCATAGTAATGAAGTGACATGAAACATTTTCAACATCTTCTTTGTGGCAGGCTCTTTTCATATATGGCAGGCCAATTTAATAAGTGATTATAAGTGATTAGTGTATATATGTCTTTATTACTAGGTAAGAATCGAAAAGAATAAATTAAACATTTTTCTCTATGTTTCATTACTAGTCTACCACTCTACAAACTTTTTCAGAAAAGTTCGGATCCTGCAACATCAAGTTTGTCTTTCCCCCAGTGAAAAATAAATACTAATATACCAAAATTCATAACATAAGAACACCAGCTGTGGTTTTTTTCTTTCTTTTCTTTTTTTTTTTTTTTTTTTTTGAGGAACGGCTAATGATGGTGAGGGGAGGAAAGAAGTAGTATCTCAGACATTATGAATGGAGAAGTAGAGATGGCTGAGTTATTCTCCTATGTGAAAAACACACATTTCTGAGATACATCTCAGTGAATAATACTGATCTGTGTCCCACTGTGACTGTGTTGAAAATGGTGAATAAGGTCTCTGCTTGCAAGCATGTCTGGGTTAAGAATTTTGTCCCTTCTAGTTTTGGCCTTGGAAACTTCTAAGCAATGGCATTTTTTACCTCCATGAGGAGATATAACCCTAAAAACACACCCATTGAAAAGGCTCATATCTCTAATTCTCTACTTTGGGGACTGTGCTGCTCTTAGTGAAGGTTTTGCTGGTTCTCTAGGCACTCTTTGCTGGTATACACAGGACTTCATTATCCAGGGATGTCATGATCTAAAGCCAAGTGTTCCAACTCAGTTTCTTTCTAGAAATAAAGGTAATATTATGGTTTTATCTTTTGTTTTTTTTCAATGACATTGCCAAAAGTGTTCAGGAATTCTGGCTGAGAAAAGGGGTGTAATTTATGAGCCTCTTTGAATCACAACAGTATTTATTCACCTATATAATATTTTTTATTTAGTAAGTTACTACTATTACAAGGGATTTCTCTAGGTGCTAACAGTACCCTTTCCAACATGTAGCTTTAAAAGAACTGTGTGTGTTTCTTTTTCATGATAAATGAGCCAGACTGAAAAGGATAAGGGCTGATATACTGATGTACCTTTACAATGTTTTCCTCATGCATTACTTTATAAATTGTATGCTTTTTAAACCATTAATTAAGAAGGTTTTGTAATAAATATGTATTGAATGAATGAATCAGTTAGTAAGTGTTTGGAGTGGAAATGTAGGATACAATAGTCTCCACTTATTGTGAGCTACTAGATCCCTGGCGGATGACTGAAACCACAAATATGAAGACTATCAAGCCCTAGGTATATACTATGCTTTTCCCTGCTTTGCCCCTAAACTAACATAAGCTTAAAGTATGCTTTAAGGATATGTTGGATATGCTTCAAGGATATGTTGGACAAGGATGATTCATGTCTGAAGTGAGATGGAGCTGAGGGTGCAGGCCGGCTGAGATTTCATTGTGCTACTCAAAACACAACTTAAAACTAATAAATTGTTTATTTTAGAAATTTACCATCTAATATTTTTAGACAAGAGTTGACTGAGTAACTGAAATCATGGGAAACAAACCATGGATAAGTGGGAACTACTGCAATCAAACTTCTTTCACAGGAGAGTCTTGAGTCCTCTCTGTGAAGGCAGAGAGACAAAATTCAAAGCCTGAGCTGGGTCACTTACCAGTAATTGGACCTTCTCTGCACAAGTATGTAATCTCTGTAAGCCTCAACTTTAATATCTGTAACATGGGGGAAATAGAATATAGCTTAGAGCATTTTTGCAACTTTCATAAATAACATGAAACTCTTGGAGCATGGCAGGCACTGGAGCACCAAACCAGAGCTATTTGATAGAGTGTTTCTGAGTTAAGCTCAAACCAAATGCATTCACTTGGTTCAATACAACATGCCTCTTATTTGAAACCTCACGCTGTGAAGACACAGGGGAAGAGACAGTAAATGTAATATTTATCACTCACATCAGTATCTTGGACCGATCAAAGGAAATACATTTACCAGTTGACTAAAAAGCAGAGTTTCATCCCCGTTCCTTGAGAATGCAGCCTGAAAGGAAGAAAACATCTTAAGCCTGAATCCAATCAGAGCTCATTAATTTTGTGACAACAGAACTGTTTACTCTGAAGCCAGAGCAAATGAAAATATTAACACAGGGAGACAAATAGGTATTTGCAAAAGAATTAATTGATCTCAGAAAAGAATGAGGGTGATTTAGTGATTAGGCTTCTGTAAAAGTTGGGCAGTTTTTATGCAGTAACACCACTAGAATAAACTTGGCTTTCATTTTACTTCTACAGCATAAGCAGTTACACAAAATAATGACATGGAGCAAAAATAAAAGTGGGGACAAGGAATTTGCAGAAAGATTCTTCAGTTGATGAAACAATGCATCAGAAAGCATTTAAGAATTTAATCTGGAACAGTCAACTGGGGGAGACACATTGATCAACCCTATCTATAGAGAGGAATCCAGAAGACCTATTAACTGTATAGGAATGGGGGCGAGGCAACATTCTCTTGAAGGGGGAGAAAAGTCATAGTAAAAAATACAGGCACAAGAGCAGAGAATGCAAAGAGATATGGGGTTGACCCAACTGTTAATAGAAGAGTTAGAAATCAGTTAAACAAGTTGTATTTTGGATACAGGTAGTAAAAAAATAGAGATGAAAGTATGGATAAATAATATTTCAAGACTAATCTCCCTAACTCATCCTATATTCCTCTGTTCTTTTTCTCTGATCTGGATTTTGGCAGGGTTGACGGAACCAGAGACATGTCTCTAAAGCAGCAGAATAACTTTCAGAACTTGGAATCTGAGAAGGAGCTGCTATGATTTCAAAAGGGCCTGTGAGGAGAGTGGGCGGCAGCCTAAATCGCCATCTGCTGTTTGTTCCCCCACCCCACCCCCCGCCCCTTTTTTGGCTCTTTCCCTGTGCTTCAGAAACTGAGTCATTCCTAGTCAACACCAAGTGCTGTTTGAAATAAAGAAGTAACGTAAGTTTTGACACAATGTATTGGCTCTAACGCTTTACCATCTAACTTCTTTTTAATGAAATATATGCTATTGTCCACCAGGAGTTGTTGCAAATACCCTATAATCCAAATTCAACTTAACCAGTGTTGACTGAATTTATTCCATGCATTAGTTTAATACCATTTGCATGTTCCAGGCTAGGAATAACCTAAGGATCCAGTTTTCAAACAGTCCAGTGGGAAGGATTCTGTATATGTAGGTAGCCAATGACTTACCTGTTAGGGATATACAGAAGGGATTAATCCATCAGATACTTGGTCTAGCTTGGTGGTCACATGCATCTTGTATTCAAGAACCCTGATTTCTAAGCCCTTAAGTGGACCTGCCTAAGGCCTTTTCTGCGGTTCTCTTACACTACAGCAGAAAAGTATAGAACACTAAAACACCTAGAATTCCCAAAGTGCACTGCTAGAAATGGCAAAAGAGAAAAACAAAAACTCTAGAATGTCATATACAATTTAAGGTACTGGTGCAAGAAAAGTCTCCTTTAATCAAAGTGCTGAAATTCATGCATCATATTTATATAAAAACATTTCCAAAAAAATTTAAATTATTATTTAATAATTACTAGAGTTTAAGTTATTGGATTAAACTGTATACTCTTATAAGTGTAACTTCAAGGTACTTGAAAATATCTGCTACATAAATTTGAGGAAAATAAAGATATATATTTGATTGCATATTTATGTTGTAGAATATGATAGTGTAGCCCATAAAAATACAAATATTCAAGTATACAAAGGTATTACATTGGGACAAAATTCAGAGGGACAGGTGGAATATATATAATATATAATATTATATAATATAATATCAAGAAGAAAAAGAAGTAAAATCTTATCCTTATATTTTTAAAATGAATTTTCCTGTTTATCAATTTCCTGTAATATTTGGATTGCTTTAGATACATTTAATCCATGATCACCTGACCTGCCTCTTGAGAAATCTGTATGCAGGTCAAGAAGCAACAGTTAGAACTGGACATGGAACAGCAGATTGGTTCCAAATTGGGATAGGAGTACATCAAGGCTATATATTGTCACCTTGCTTGTTTAACTTCTATGCAGAGTTCATCATGAGAAATGCTGGACTGATGAAGCACAAGCTAGAATCAAGATTGCTGGGAGAAATATCAATAACCTCAGATATGCAGATGACACCATCCTTATAACAGAAAGTTAAGAAGAACTAAAGAGCCTCGAAGAAAGTGAAAGAGGAGAGTGAAAAAGTTGGCATAAAGCTCAACATTCAGAAAACTAAGATCATGGCATCTGGTCCCATCACTTCATGGCAAATAGATGGGGAAACAATAGAAACAGTGAGAGATTTTATTTTGGGGGGCTCCAAAATCACTGCAGATGTTGACTGCAGCAATGAAATTAAAAGACGGTTGCTCCTTGGAAGAAATGCTATGACCAACCTAGACAGCATATTAAAACACAGAGACATTATTTTGCCAACAAAGGTCCATCTAGTCAAAGAAAGTGAAAATGAAAGTGAAGTCACTTATTCGTGTCCGACTCTTTCAGACTCCATGGACTGTAGCCCACCAGGCTCCTCCATCCATGGAATTTTCTAGGCAAGAGTACTGGAGTGTGTTGCCATTTCCTTCTCCGGGAGATTGTCCCAACCTAGGGATGGAACCCAGGTCTCTAGTCAAAGCCATGTTTTTCCAGTAGTCATGTATGGATGTGAAAGTTGAACTATAAAGAAAGCTGAGTGCCAAAGAATTGCTGCTTTTGAACTGTGGTGTTGGAGAAGACTCTTGAGAGTCCCTTGGACTACAAGGAGATCCAACCAGTCCATCCTAAAGGAAATCAGTTCTGAATATTCATTGGAAGGACTGATGCTGAAGCTGAAACTCCAATACTTTGGCCACCTGATGTGAAGAGCTGACTCATTGGAAACGACCCTGATACTGGGAAAGGTTGAAGAAGGGAGGAGAAGGAGACAACAGAGGATGAGATGGTTGGATGGCATCACCGACTTAATGGACATGACTTTGAGTAAACTCTGGGAGCTGGTGATGGACAGTGATGCCAGGCAAGCCACAGTCCATGGTGTCACAAAAAGTCAGACACGACTGAGCAATTGAAGTGAACTGAACTGAATTGATAATTTATTCAATGATCTTATTTACTTCTAGGAGTACTTGCTCTCTTAGAATTTCCTTTATCAAATAATGATAGTGTTGCACTGTCATTATTTGGTAGATTTTTGTTTATATTGGAGTTTTTATTTCTTCATTCAGTACTTTCAAATCCTATATATACTTATTTTTATGTTTTTTTTTTGTTTGTTTGTTTAACATGTATTTGTTTAAGATCAATTTGGCAAGCATTATATTTTACTTGGAGCATACAGGTAGGCAATCATATTTAACTTGATTATTGATTTAAATAGATTAAAACTGTATCTTAGCATGTTTTGCCTATCCTGTCTAGCATGTGATCTTTTTTGCTCCCTTTCCTTGCTTTTAGATGCTTTTTAATTATTCAATTTTCTATCTGTGTTTAGAAAGATAAACTCATTTGTTAATCTTTTAGTGGTTACCTGACAGTTTCAACATGCTCCTTTCCTTATCAGGATAGTTAACTTTCTTACTAGGCAATATCAAAGAAGTTCTGGCAGGAAATCTCCATTTACCTGGTTTCATCAAACTAGTTTCTCTTCCTCACTTTAGCCTTTAGTGCTAACTCTACTTCCTCAGAGTAGCCTGTTGTAATACACTTTCCCTTCAAACTAAATACATAATTAAAAAAATAAATAAGCCCTGCACTAATTTCCAACTGCACTATATGCTTTTCTCCAAATATCATAATTAGTAATATATTTCTTCTGGATGATATTTAAGCCTTAGTCCTCCTTTAGAAGTTGCATATCATGAGATGAGACATTTTAATTGTGTATGTGGTATATCTCTGCACCTGGATCTTTGTAGACAATAAATTACTCATTTACAACATGAGTCCTCCTACCATGAATGATTTCAAACTATGAACTAGATGTCACAAATGCATATTTGGGAAGATACATAGCACATGAATGAAAGTAGGGTTTTTGTCACTTGCATTAGAAATTGCTAGAAAACTACTAAAGAGATCCAAAATTCCCCTCTTCTTATGGTCTAAATTCATTTTTGAAAAGATGCTGCTTGACAAATGGAATATTTTAAGATAACTTATCTTGGAATATATATAGTCTTGATTATTACACATATTTATTTTTTCCAAACCATTTGAGCATTCTTTTTACATTAATATATATGTTTTTGCTAAATAGATATGTCACATAACCAGATTATTATTTCTTGATCCATTTGAATGAAAGTTGCTTTAACTAATAACCTCAGCATATTTGGGTTCACCATATGAATAAAATACACAACATACATGTATCTACTACCTTTGCTGAAGAGAGTGATTTGGCTATATTTAGTTAAACATTTAGCTTAACTTGCACAAGATTCTAGATAAGCACAAGCTTACCTAATGTATTCTATGCATGCATACATGCATGCTATAGGGTCCAACTCTGTGCGACCCTATAGACAGTAGCCCACAAGGCACCTCTGTCCATGGGATTCTCCAGGCAAGAATACTGGAGTGGGTTGCCATTTCCTTCTCCAATGTATTTCTATAAGTCTACCCAAATTCAAATCTCCCATTTAAAATAAGACAAGGAGAGATAGAAAATAAACACAGATCATTAGTATGTTACTAGGCTAAAGGATTTCCTGCTAAGAAATCCAAGGATTTATCTACATTAAAAAAGTGATTTCTTCCAGAAAGAGAATAATTAAGCATTAGTCAATAGCTAAGGCATTTTAGTTGGTATCTTTCTAACAGCTGAAAGTGCATTAAAAGACTAAATCTGGACCTGAGAAAAGCTTCATTAATTAAACAAAAATCCTTTTTCTTCACACTGGGAAACTGTCAAAATGTTTTCTAAAGTGGGTATCAAACGAAACAGATACACAGCTACACACAGAACAACTCTGAGTTCATATGGGTCCTAGAATTTGGAAACATTAGCCATTTGATGAAATCAAACTGAGAGAAGAACTCAGATTTTATCAATGTCTTACATATTATCAAAAGAAATTAATTAAGGATAGCCTGTTTGGAGGGCTCCCTCTGTGGGCAATATTAATACCCTGTTTGGGTAATACTGTATAGCTAGTGAACAAAGGAAGGAAAAATAAGTATGATCTGTAATATTCAGAGAACACTGCCTAGATAAAACTCTGTGTGTGTGTGTGTGTGTGTGTGTGTGTGTCTGTGTCTGTGTGTGTGTCTGTGTGTCTGTGTGTTTATGCAGTGAGTAGGGTAGACACTATTTTTTAAGGTTTTAAGAGTGGACAGAATTCGAAAATATTGGAGGGTCATAGTTCTTTTGAAGGGATACCCTAAATGAGAATTAAAAAAAAAAATATCAGATGCATACTAGGACTAATGAGATATGTAGAGTATCAGTCTGATTTCCTTCACTCTTGTAAGCGAGTGGAGCTGAAAGGCAGCATCAGCACCTAATGACCGTTGGAATATTGCTGGAAAAATAATAATGATATAATAGTAAGAGATGGCCATGTGTAAGCCACACAGATGATTTACTTTTTACAATAGCTCTAAGCATGTATTATTTCAGTTTATAGAGGGGAAGCTGATTTTTAGGAATAAGTTGGCAGCCCAAATCTCATGGTAATACATGGCAGAGTTGGGTTTCAATTGACTCCAAAACTGATATTCCATGTGCCTGTACCAACACAGGCAGAGTTAAAGGAAGATCACAAAATGCCTTAATCCCTGCTCTCTAGGAGGGAAAAGGGAATCAGCATTAATTGTACATTTAAAAACGTTCATTGGAGAGGAGATCAAGATGGTGGAGTAAAAGAATATGAAACTCACCTCCCCACCATGAACATGTCTACTTCTACTTGAACACATCTGCATCTACTTGAAAACAATCTCACTGAAAACAACTGGAAACTGGCAGAAACACTCCTGTACAACCAAAGCTAGAATAAGGGTTCACACAGAATCAGGTAAAAAAGAAGTAATCAGGTTGAGACCTGTGCCCCAGAAAGTGGACCAGAGGAGAAGGGAGATTACACAAGAACAGAGATCCTCTCTGGGGGGTGACTGGTTTGAGCCATAATCCTGGGTTCTGACAAAGGGAAGACAAGCCCTCTTGGCTGGCTGGAGGGCCCGTGGGAATAAGAGGAGGGCTATGGGAAAGCTTGGACTCTCCTCCTGAGGAATACGCATGCTACTTGCTTATCCCTGGAATCGGGCAGAGAAGGCAGATCGCACATGACTGACTGGTATCCTGTGACCGCCCTAGCAGGCACCACAGCCTGGGCCAAGGGAACACTCCAGCTCCGCTTACTTCACTTCAGAGTTCCACACTAGAGTGAGGGCAGAGGAAAGGACTGAACACTGAGGAAAGAGTTCAGTCATCAGATACAGAGGCTGCTCCATCTTATAGTGACGTCTGAGCACAGTGGAGGCAGTCCTTACTGGCACTTACACTGGCACTTATACATGATCCTTATAAAATACTCATGATGGTTTTTCACAGAACTAGAACAAGTCATCCTAAATTTAAATGGAACTACAAAAGACCCCAAATTACCAAAGCAATCTTAAGAAAAAAAAAAAAGCTGGACATGTTATGCTCCCTGACTTCAGACTATACTACAAAGATACAGTAACTGAAACAGTATGGTACTGTCACCGAAACAGAAACATAAATCAATGGACCAGAGTAGAGAGCCCAAAAATAAATCTATACACCTATGATCAATTACTCTATGACAAAGGAAGGAAGAATAGAGACTGGAGGAAAAAGTCTCTTCAGTAAGTGGTGCTGGGGAAACTGGACACACAGTGAAACTAGAATATTTCCCCATACCATTTACAAAAATAAACTCAAAATGGATTACAGATCTAAATGTAAGACCTGAAATTCTAAAAATCCCAGAAAACAAATAGAACAATCTGACATAAATTGTACCAATATTTTTTGGATCTTTCTCCTGAGACAAAAGAAATCAAAGCAAAAAAAAAAGCAAGTGGGGCCTAATTAAACTCAAAAGCTTTTGCATATCAAAGGAAACAATAAACAAATAAAGACAATCTACTAAATGGGAGAAAGTATTTGCAAATGATATAACTGATAACAGGTTAATATTCCAAAATATATAAATAGCTCTTTCAACTCAGTATCAAAGAAACAAACAATCCAACTTAAAAAAATGAACAGAAGGTATTTTTCCAAAGAAGTGATACAGATGACAAACAGGCACATGAAAAGATGCTCAACATTGCTCACAATAGAGAAATGCAAATAAAAACCACAATGAAATGTCACCTTACATCTGTCAGAATAGGTATCATCAAGCCATGTGCAAACAATAAATGCTGGAGAGGGTGTGGAAAAAAGGGAACTCTCATATACTGTTGGTAGGAATGTAAATTGGTATAACCTCTAATGGAGAACAGTATGGAGGATCCTCAATAAACCAAGAATGCAACTACCATCAGATCCAACAACTCTACCTCAGGGTATATATCTGAAGAAAAGAAAAACATGAGTTTCAAAAGATACATACACCCCAATGTTCACAGCAGCACTATTTACAGTAGTTAAGATATGGAAACAGCCAAAGTGCCCATTAAGAGATGAATAGTTAAAAAGATGCGAGACATATATGTGTGTGCTATATACATATCTATACACTACTATGCCATACAAAGAAGGAAATTTTGCCATTTTCAGCAACATGTTTGGACCTGTACAGCATTACGCTTAGTGAAATAAATCCAATAAAGACAAATATTGCAAGTTATCACTTATATATGGAGTATAAAAAATCAAATGTATTTATATAACAAAACAGAAATAGGCTCACAAATATAGAGAACAAACTAGTAATTATCAGTGGGCATGACTAGGAGAGGCATATAACAAACACACAACTGATGCTGTTTATTATCATCTCTATCTTGCAGACATAAAAACTGAGGGACAAGAGGGTACCAGCCAACGTCCACCACTCGTAACAGTCAGTAAATGAATAAATAAACAAATTAGCTAGAAATGATAACTATATAAAGTATGACATTATAAAAGTTTATGAAGGATGTAAGGTGATGGGGATGTAATTTCCTAGAGCCTAGTGAGTGAAAGTGAATAATAGGTGAAATCTGAGTATTCTCTAAAACTATATCACATACAATCTTGTAGGTCATAGTCAAGAGTTTTAATTTTTTGTGGATGGGAAATTTTAGGGAAATGGTTTCATCTGATTAAGCTTTTAATAGGTTACTTTTTACTAGTGTAGAAAAATTGGAGGGCCAGAAGTAAATAGGTTCACCTATTATGTCATTCAGACAACAGAAGATAGTGGTTTGAGCTTAAGTAATAGCAGTGGGTATAAATCCCTTATAATCCTAGAAGTTTCTGTATGATTATTTTTCCCTAGAAATTTCAAGGACAGAGAAGTTGGTCACTTTTAAGTTTCTGTATGATTTTTTTTCCCTAGAACATTCAAAGACAGAGAAGTTGGCCACTTTCTGGCTCTGACAAACTCATTCCATCAAAATCTGTTGTCAACATTAGCTGAGCATAAAGGGACACGTGTGTCCCTGGGCAGCCTTTGGTCTGTTCCCTCCTGGCAGCCCTCCTCAACCCCACTCACATATAGGGCAGATGGGTTTCTCTCTGTGTCCCCTAAGGAAGTTCTTTTGCTTTTTTATATCTTTGCCTGCCCTCATTTCTGAGGTATTTACTTTTAAACTCTGACATCGAGAGGGAAAGAAAGATAAGAGCCACATGTTGTAATGGTAAAAATGAAAGAGAGCTGAAAATATATCACACAGTCATAGATCAGAAAAGAGTCCAGCAGAGTGATAAAGATTATGCAAGCATTCCTACTGCCTTTTGCTTTCTTTGATTCAGATACAATTTGCTGACCTTCATTTGCAGGTTGACCAGGACACAGGGGGACATGCTGTACACAGGAGATCTCAACAGGCATCAATGTTTGACCAGGGGATCAACAACTGAGAACAGAATTGCATAACTTCAAATGACAGATGAAAACAAAGCACAGCCATAGGACTGGAGGAGCTGGAGTGAGGCTAAGTTACTGGAGCACATGCTTAACCTGGCATGTAGCTTGACTCTATGTAGTGTGGTGCACAACCCATTAGCACACAATTCCAAAATCCGGTGTTCGTGGATATTTTCCTGGACCTCCCCAATTTATTTCAGATCTGCTTCAGTATTTAATTCCTCTGTTCTCTTTATATTCCTTTCTCAACCCGAGTCCTCTCCAAGGACTCTGGATCTAATTTATCATTGGCTATTTCTACTTAAGGAATCTCAGTTCATGTATTTCCCATAGCAGAGTCTCTCTAAATCAAACTTTTCATATCTCCAGCTGGTCGGTGCCCTTGTTTGTCCTCCTAGTATTCTATTCAAGGAGAAAGAGGAGGATCAGATATTGGGATGTAGACACACAAAAAATAAAGACACCTCATTTTTTGAATTGGCTCCAGGAAGGGTACTTCTCAAAGAGCATGTCATGTGTATAATCGTTAGAGTTGAAGTACAGGATCAGAAAATGACTCTTCTTCAAGCTAATCTAGTTTTCCTGAGTTGTCTGTTTTATGACCAGACCAGAGAACTGATCATAAAATTTTAAATGAGGCTAAATCTGTTTCAGGAATCACTTGGCAGCAGATGTGGAGAGTTGGACAATTTAGAACTTTTTTTGGTGGACCATTTTTTTTTTGTCTTTATTGAATTAGTTACAACATTGCTTCTGTTTTGTTTTGGTCTTTTGGCTGCAAGGTATGGAGGATCTTGACTCCCTGATCAGAGATCGAACCCACTCTCTCTGCAACGGAAGCAGAGTTAACCACTGGACCACAGGGAAGTCCCGAGTTGGACAATTTAGAAGGCAGAATACCCAGCAAGTTTACTTATATTTGTGTGTTACTGCCTCTCATTATCCACAGGAGGGCGAATAGGCTTGGGGAGACAGCACACTCACAGAAAAGGTACTAGTTTAAGGAAACCTTTCTTTTCATATTTTATTATCTATGATTTGTAGTAATGTTTAAACTTATAATGAAAAGACAGTACAGTAATAATAAATTAATAATTTCAAATAATCATTTTAAAACACTAAATTCTAGAACATAAGCACTTTTTTTTTCGTAGTTTTTAAATTTCATCTAGTTAGAAAATGGTCTGTACCTAGATTTATATATTGTTTTGCATTTGTGTGTGTGCATGTGCACATATGTGAGAAAGAGAGGAAGAGAAAGTATGTGTTTGTATGTGCTAGTATTCTGCCATTTCATAAAGAATATCCGCAAGGATACTTTATATTTTTCTACAAAATGTCCAGATGTTTGTTAGTTTCCTTTTACTTCCACATCAAATTACTGTAAACTTAGGGCTTCACATCATGTAAATTTTTCATCTCACAGTTCTGTAGGTCAGAAGTCCCAGGATGGGTTGATTCCTCAGCTCTAGTTCTTAGAGCATCAAAATCAAGGTGATGGCAGGGCTTACTTCCTACTGGAGGCTGGAAGAAAATGCTTGCAACTTCACTCAGCTTGTTAGCTGAATTCAGCACCTTGTGGCTCTAAGACTGTCACAGGCGTGTCCTTACTGACTGCTAGTGGGAGGGCACCCTTAGTTCCTAGAGACTTCTCTCTGATCCCGCCTGGAACTTATGTGTCTTAGAATAAGCACTGTACTGTGTTTAGTAGCTCGGTTGTATCCATCTCTCTGCAACCCCATGGACTATAGCCTCCCAGGGTCCTCTGTCCATGGGGATTCTCTAGGTGAGAATCTCACCTAGGATTCTAAGTGAGAATACTGAAGTAGGATGCCATGTCCTCCTCCACGGGATCTTCCCACCCAGGGATCGAACTCAGATCTCCTTATTGCAAGTGGATTTTTTCACCATTTGAGCCACCAGGGAAGCCCAAGAATACTGGAGTGGGTAGCCTGTTCCTTCTCCAGGAGATCTTCCCAACCCAGAAAGCGAACCAGGGTCTCCTGCTTTGCAGGCAGGTTCTTTACCAGCTGAACTACCAGGGAAGCTCTAGAATAAGTGACGCCGTGTCCAGTTCTCCTTACACTCAGAGTCTCTCTGATTTCCTCTTCTGTCACCTTCCTATCTTCTACTTCTGCTGATGTCTCTCTCACTTCAGCTAGAGTTTTCTCTGATTTCAAAGGCTTTTGTGATTAGATTTGACCTGTTTAAATAATGCCGAATGATCTTCCTTTTTAAGGCTTGTGACCATACTTACAAATGCAAAACCTATTTTGTTGTGTAGGGTAACATATTCACAGGTGGACACTCTTGATTGGGATAATTATATATCCTGTCAGTTTACGCATCATCTGTAGCAATTTCATAATCTTTTTAAAATAGTTGTGTTTTGGGTTTGAGTTGTTTTTTTTTTTTTTTTTGGCTACACTGTGTCCTGTGGCATCTTAGTTCCTCAACCATGGATAAAACCCATGCCCCCTGCAGAGGAAGCACACAGTCCTCATCAATGGGTTGCCAAGGATTTCTCAGTAACTTCATAATTTTAATGTAACTGGGTATTAAAGAATATTTTCTTAGGACATATATTTGTTCTGATTTTTGTGTTTTGCAATTATAAATGATACCTTCTGATCTAGAATTTTTGCATTATTTCCTTAATCAAATATAAAGGAATTATATCACTGTGTTGTACACAGAAGCATTTTTTCAGATTATTGCTGTACTGACTTACAATAAGTTTATAACAATTAATAATGTTCAGCCCTAAAAATTTACCATTTTATAACTACCTTCCCAGTATTAGGGGATAAATAAATTTAGAGGTATATTTCAAGTTGAAAACTGCTGGTAGTATTAAAATTTTGTCAGATGTGTATTACGATTTCTGTGACCTCCTTTGTGAAGTACCTTCAGTACTATTTTCTTAATTATCCCTTGGCATCTTGATGCTTTATATAAGCTACTTAAAATTATAACAATCATCCACTCATCTGTCATTCATAGAAAAATATTTTCCTATGTAAGTTATTATTCTATTTTAGCTTAACATTTTTCAATGTAGATAGTATAATCCTTTAAAATATTCAAATTTATCATCTTTTCCTTTGGCCTGATAATTTTTTATTCAAATCTGGATGTTATTAATTCTTCACAGATGCTATCTATTTTTTGTAGTTCTTTAAATCATCTCTTACTAGTGTAGGTATATTTTGATCTACCTTTCAAGGACTGATTTGCATACTTGGCATTTTTCAACAGAGGGCAGCACTTTGCATTTGTTCTGGCTTGTGGGTGCATATTTCAACCACAGAACACCAAATGTTCTGAAACCTTGCTCTTGCACATACAGTGAACAGCAGGTACAAGAGCATTTCTATGGAAACAAAGGATGTATTTTCTTATCATAGAACTTCTGGGAAATTCTTAAATCTACTTTGAAATGCAATAAATGCTCTTTAAATCAATAATTTTGATGAAAATAATAAAGAGTGCATGTTACCAAAAAAACTGAATCAGCTTTAGAAGAAGACAGCGATGACCGATTTTATCCAAACCTTTAGTACAACTGATTCTGACTGAACGACTAAACCAATAAGGCTTGAATCTCCTGCAGATAATGTAACCAATTTTTGCAAGAATTGCAACTAAAGCTTTATTCTATATATGATTTAATAGTAAAAATATACATTATGTTTTTAATCTTCATAATAAATTCAGATCAGTATCATAGCTCAGAGGGTCTTTTATATTCTAGTCCAGGCCTCAAAATTAAAACAAATGTTGTCTATTTTAGTTTCCAGGCAAAGGAAGTGTTTCCCACCCTTGTATCCTCATTCTGTTTTCTGTCCGTGTGTAACTTTCTCATTATACCTCAGGCTCTACGAGGACCCATCTTTGCCTTATTACCTCTATACCCAGAACTTGAGCACATCAGAAAGCACATACTAGGCATTCATTAAGTAAGGAATGAAGAAATAGTGACATTTAAAATCTTATTCTTATTAGCTTGGTAATCCCTTTACCCTCCTAATATTTTTAATATTGTCTAATATAATATATATATATATATAATCCTGACTTTGTCTCATTTCAATAAAAATTATATTAGTAAATAATGGGCCTTTCCCTTTGGGGTATTTTATGGAATTCAGATGATTTTGTAAGATATTTTGATATTGTTGATTACATAGATTAATGGAACTTGGAACTATAATTCCATTAGAGGCCTAGGGCTTAAGGTACATTCACTCCTGATTTTTAAATGCATCACAATTTTAGGTCCACTAAGCCTAGAGGTTGTGAAAGATGTTAGGAACTTTGCATTTTAATAAGTCTGATTATCTGGATTGATTGAAAAGAAAGATAATGTACCACACCCTTCTGCAAGGTGGCACAAGCAGAATTCATAATCTTGTCAAAATGGCTATGGAGTGACAAAGAAATCTGACATATATCCAGTGTACATAAACAAGGATAAGAAAATTATAGAATCACTCTTGAAAATCCTGTCTAGGGCAAACATTTTGACTGTGGCTTCTCAGGGCTGAAACACTTCCAGTGAGCCAAAGTACTTGAACTCAGCTAACTGAACATTTCTTAATGCTTCCCACGAGCCAAGGACTCTACCAGGTACATGCGATACAATAAAAGATGAGATAGTGTATCTGTATAGTGAGCCCAGAGTCTTAGGATAAAGTTGTGCATCAGAAGGTTTAAACAATTAGCGATCTGGACAAGTTGTGTCTATAAATGCTCTTTCCTCATTTTCATTGTCAAATCTCTTTAAACATCATTTCTAGGATCACCTTTGCCTAAGCTACCTCTAGTAAATAGCATACTTCAAATATTTCCTCTGGACTCCAGTATGCACTTGCAGAATTATGGAGCTGTGAACTACCTAGAGGAGACTGCTTAGAGGACAGCCTCTGTTTCTTCTTATTCATCATTTGTTCCTGGCATCAGGCCTAACACAAAGTGTAGAATTGTAAAATGAATAATGAGTGGATACATGGATCAATAAATGAGTGAATAAATGAATGAATGAAGGGTACTTTGCTAACATATATTTACTTTTTAGTATAAAATATTTTAAACAGTTGGAGGATAAAAATGTGCTCCCACTCCTCAGACTAAAAAATGTAAATATTTTCCACATTACCTTTAGATGTTTTTTAAAAGAGAAATAGATTATTACAGATGGAATGTCCATACTAATTTTTCACCTCATTTCTCCTTCTCCATCCTCAAAGGCAAAAATCTTCTTGAACTGATGTTTAATCTTGTCTTCCATATTTTTGATTTCAAGTTTGAATGTATTGTTCCATAAATAAACTATAATGTTATTTTTATTTTATTAAACATAAATGTTAATATACCTTATGAATTTTATTGCAACTTATTTTGTTCTACAGTATGTTTTCAAAATGCATGCTAATGAATTAATACTATTCTAAGTGCTATGCAATTTATGAATAAAATACAAGGTATTCATTCTATTACTAATGGACATTTTAGAAGAATTCAATCTGTTGCTATGATTAAAGATGCTGATTAGTCTTTTTATGTTTCCTCGTGCAGAGTTCCAGAATGACTTTAGGAAACTATAGTTTCAGATTCATTCAATATATACTTCCTCAACTTTCCTATATTTCTACATTGTTCAACATATTATAAAAATTTGCATTCTCATAAGGAGGGTAAGAGTCTTCCTTTTAATTTAAATTATCATCACACCTAACTCCTATTTCATTCATCCATTTTAATCCTTGGGGAAATTTTACACTTTTTAAAAATAACTTTAGATTTATACCTCCTTAATATCATGTTAGTACATCTCTCCTTTCTTAAAAGTCTCTCAAAATTGTCTTTGCTATTCCTGTCCCATACTCTTCAATACTAATTTCAGTTTCAACTTACCAAGGTATGAGAAATTCTATGGTGAATTGTATTAGAATTAAGTTGAATTTGTTGATTTGGGGACAATTGGTATCTTTATAAAATTGACTCAAAATCCACTGACATGATTTATATAATATTCTGTAAATGTCTACACAGACCTTGTAACTATTTGATACATCTGTAGATAGCTTCATATTTCCTTAAATTGCAAATGGTATTTTTGATATTTTTTTGTCTGCCTTAGCTACAGTTATATTAGCTTCATAAAATTAACAGGGTATCAGTTCCTGTTTTCTATTAACTAAAATAAAAGTTTAAATATCACAAAGATTTTCTTTTGGGAGCAAAAGACTCATAAGAACTTATTCAGTTCATTAAGAGATCACTGAATAAGCTTTTGCATTCTTAAGCAGTAATTATGATGTTCTTTTCCAAATTTGCTGGCATATTGAGTGCAGCACTTTCACAGAAACAACTTTTAGGATTTGCTATAGCTTTTCTGGAATTCCATCACCTTCACTAACTTCGTTCCTGTGATGATTTCTAAGGCCCATTTGACTTTGTATTCCAGGATGTCTGGCTCTACATGAGTGATCACACCATCATGGTTATCTGGGTCATGAAGATCTTTTTTCTATAGCTCTTCTGTGTATTCTTGCCACCTCTTCTTAATATCTTCTACTTTTGTTAGGTCCATATCATTTCTGTCCTTTGTTGTGCCCATCTTTGCATGAAATGTTCCTTTAGCATTTCTAATTTTCTTGAAGAGATCTCTAGTCTTTCCCATTCTATTATTTTCCATCATGCAAAATGCCAGGCTGAATGAAGCACAAGCTAGAATCAAAATTGCTGGGAGAAATATCAATAACCTCAGATATGTAGATAACATCATCTTTATGGCAGAAAGTGAAGAAGAACTAAAGAGCTTCTTGATGAAAGTGAAAGAGGAGAGTGCAAAAGTTGACTTAAAGCTCAACATTCAGAAAACAAAGATCGTGGCATCTGGTCCCATCATTTCACAGCAAATAGATGAAGAAACAGTGGAAACAGTGACAGACTTTATTTTCTGGGGCTTTAAAATCACTGCAGATGGTGACTGCAGCCATCAAAGTAAAAGATGGTTGCTCCTTGGAAGAAAACCTGTGACCAATCTTTACAGCATATTAAAAAGCAGAGACATTACTTTGCCAACAAAGGTACATCTAGTCAAAGCCATGTATTTTCCATTAGTCATGTATGGATGTGACTACAATGAAAGCTGAGTGCCAAAGAATTGATGCTTTTGAGCTGTGGTGTTGGAGAAGACTCTTGAGAGTCCCTTGGGATGCAAGAAGATCCAACCAACCCATTCTAAAGGAAATCAGTTCTGATTATTCATTGGAAAGACTGATGCTGAAGCTGAAACTCCAATACTTTGGCCACCTTATGTGAAGAACTAACTCATTGGAGAAGACCTTGATGCTGGGAAAGAGCGAAGGAAGGAGAAAGAATGACAGAATGAAATGGTTAGATGGCATCACCAATTCAATGGACATGAGTTTGAACAGGCTCCAGGAGTTGGTGATGGACAGGGAAGCC
>SJYC01053732.1:0-36548 GCA_006408675.1 Madoqua kirkii | reverse complement strand
CAAGTCTAATTTATCTTTTAATTTCCACAAAATATAAAATATGATAATTTTCAACAAGTATTGAGTGAAAATGTAAAGCACATAAAGAGCTAAAGTGATTAATTTACATTAATATATGTCGCTTGAATATCTCAATGTATCTAAACTTGCTATAAAGAAGTATCTCCAGAAAAGGAGATTTCAAAGAATCATATATAACAAATACTCATATTCATATTCATAATTTTAAAATATTTTCAAAGGCCTCAATAGTGTCCTCCATCTATAACCTACTTCCAAATCATCAATTTGTTACAACCCTCATAGTCCTCATGATGTTAATGGAAATACCATCTCTGCCTAAAATGACCCACACTATTCTTTTTTCTATTCATACTTGCAAGACCTGGGTCACACTTTACCTTCTCCAGGCAATATTTGTAAATACAATTCTAGTCTTCCAGCCCTTCTTTTTGTGGGAAGGTGGTGCACGGAGCAGTTAGATTCAGTTTTTATAGGTGTATTCTGAGAGTGACTGCTGCTTATCATCTGGAGATTTGGTAGCTGTGAGTGGCTGAGTTCAATGTAACTCGTCCCCCTGAAAGAGGCGAGGGAGCCCCAGGTTCTAGCTATTGCTTGCCTAGGAAACCAAGAGGCTGTGGTACTTGGTGTTGATTTTGAACAATCGAACTGTTGCACTATGGTACCTAAGTGATTAAGGCACATATAAATCAATGTTTAAATTTGATTCTGAAGGGATGAGTACTGGGTACATTCTTTGCAGAAAGTAATACACACTGGGTAAGTTCCTAGTGTTTCCTTTATATCTTCTATTTTTCAGTTCATACTCCAAAGGATATGCTACCAATTCCAAGAGTGGGCTGCTGTTGTTCATGGCTCATGCTGTTTCTTCTATCTCAACTTGCCTTATCTCTTCTTCAATTTGAAGACTCCATCTTTAAAACTTAGCTCAAATCTCAACATCTTGATGAAGTCTTTACTCCGTCCTCTGAGCCCAACCGTGCCTGGGACTAGAAACTTCCTTGCTGCTCCTGCTGCTGCTAAGTCGCTTCAGTCGTGTCCAACTCTGTGCGACCCCATAGGCGGCAGCCCATCAAGCTCCCCCGCCCCTGGGATTCTCCAGGCAAGAACACTGGAGTGGGTTTCCATTTCCTTCTGCAATGCATGAAAGTGAAAGTGAAGTTGCTGAGTTGTATCCGACTCTTCACGATCCCATGGACTGCAGCCCACCAGGCTCCTCCGTCCATGGGATTTTCCAGGCAAGAGTACTGGAGTGGGGTCCCATTGCCTTCTCTGAGAAACTTCCTTACAGTGTCACTATAAGGACTGTGTTTTATTTCCTTCCCTGTTAGCTTTGGAGAATGAGACACTTCTCCTAGATTTCAAAAATCCCTAGCTCCTATCTTACTCTTTGAATTTCAGTCGTTTTTATTGAGTGATTGTTAACAACAATAACAAAAACCTAACTCAAATGTAAAAAGAATAGAATTGTTTCTTTTTTATTTATTTATTTTAATTGGAGGCTAATTACTTTACAATATTGTAATGGTTTTTGACATACATTGACATGAATGTTTCTTTATGGAAAACTATAAAAGCAGATAATTTGGTTAGTATTTTTATTATTATTTTGTAATTTTAATGTTACTGAAATATTTTAGATATTGAAATACAATGTTATAGGGCAAAACTTTATGTTTTAAAATAATAAATTCATAGCAAGAGGTTTTATGAATGCTTTATTCTGAGTATGGAGCAGAGACTGTCCAAATCAGTGTATCTTGGCATGCATCTCATAAAAGGCTTACTTCAAAAGCTTAATGCACATACTCGGGTGACTTTGCCCAGTCACTTTTATTGCAACCTGCTGATAATTAAATAGAAACGCTTACATGTGCCCAAGCCTAGAGATAGAGGTAATTAGTATGGGCAGTCAAGATAGATTAAGATGAAATTCAGTCTTAGGGACATAAGTTTGTCTCAGTGCAGCCAGCTAAGCTACGAGTACCTGTCTTCAGCATGACAGAATGGATCCTAAATGGTGACAAGCAGGCTGTGTTCTTTTCACGTCTCTGAGCCTTAAGAAAGAATCCCCAGCCTGCAAAGCATTTTGAGATATCTGAGTCAGACTTTTCTAAACACAAAGCTTGAACAACAGCTTTGAATGAAGATGCATTCTCTTTTGTCGGTTTAATACATAGTGTTTGAGTTGCCATGTTAATCACTTACAAGCTAGACATTAAAATCAGGCAAAACCAATACAGTATTGTAACGTAGAATAAAGTAAAAATAAAATTTAAAAAATAAAAAAAAGTAAGAAAATAAAATCAAGCCCCAGTGGTAAGAGATGAAAACCCTGGGTGAGGTGAGGAAAGAGAAAATGAAGAGACATAGAAGTGGCTAGGGAGAAAAGCAGATAAAATTAATGTAGTTTATTTAACATATAGACTTCCCTTGTGGCTCAGGTGGTAAAGCATCTGCCTACGATGTGGGAGACCTGGGTTCAATCCCTGGTTCAGGAAGTTTCCCTGGAGAAGGAAATGGTGACCCATTCCAGCATTCTTGCCTGGAAAATCCCATGGATGGAGAAGCCTGGTAGGCTACAGTCCATGGGATTGCAAAGAGTCGGACATGACTGAGCCACCCACTTCACTTCATTTAATTTAATATATAGGTCTGGTTTCAGAAAACTGTTTGGGATTGTGGGAAGAGCAGGGGTTTAAATCTGTTGCTTGGTCACTATATGGCTTTAAGTGAATGACAGCTATGTTAACCTCCAATGCATGATTAAATTGATAATAGCATCACTTTGGTTTGGAGGATGAAATAAAATAGTATATGCAAAGTGTTTAGCAAACAGACACTTCAGTAAATATCAGATTTTTTAAATCACTATTTTCATGAAAATATGATCCTGTTACTCACTTGCTAAAATCCCTTCTCTTTGGTTTCCTACTGTGATCAAAAACAAATCCAACTTTTCCATGACACTCAGGCTTCCTCACTCCCCATCTCTCTGTGATCTTTCTAGCCTCACACTATGTCTCTTTTTTCTTAGCTCACAGTGTTTCACTCTGACCCACCTTTAGTCCTTCCAAACAGGTAAATCTCAGAAGACTGTTTTTCTTATCTGACAGGGACATTCTTCTGCCAGCAAATTTCATACACACCCAACCTCTCTTAGTCTTTTGTTCTTTTACTAAATGTTACCTCTACAGAGGGGCTTCCCTGGTGGCTCAGTGGTAAGGAATCCACTTGCCAACGCAGGAGATGTGGGTTCAGTCCTTGTTGGGAAGATCCCTTGAAGAAAGAAATGGCAACCCACTCTAGTATTCTTGCCTGGGAAATCCTACGGACAGGGGAGCCTGGAAGGCTACAGTCCATGGGGTTGCAAAGAGTCAGACACTACTTTGAAACTAAACAGCATCAACAACCTCCACAGAAAACTTTGCTTGGTCACCCTATTTATGTGAGATCTGCCCTCTTAAATACACAAGCACTTCTAATTCTCTATGATTGCACTGTGATTCTTTAGTTGTGTACTTTTAAAATTTTAATTATATTTGTTCATTTACTTTTATATTATCTGCCTCTCAGCTACACTTTAATCACCTTGGAAATAAAGACCAGGCATGTTTGCTTTAGATGCCTGAAAAACGTTTGTTACAGGAGGTTGGGGAGAGGTAGAAAGAATAGTCATATTTTTTTAAGTGCTCAGTGGAGAAGCAGACCAATTTTAGGTAGCAATTTAGTCACAGGAATACTATAAACTATAGTTAAAGAACGAATTTAAAAAAAAACCCCTTAGGATAATTTTCTCTTACTACAAAGTAGTAAAAGATGAAGAACTCTATGGCACATATAAAGAGACAAGACAGTGATAAATAATGGACACTCAACAGCAACAAGGCAAGGAAAATATCTTTATATAAACTTTCATGAGACTTTCACAAATTTTATAGTAAAAACAGAAACTTGTAGCTGAACTCTACTCCATGCTATTCTCAGATTGTGACTATTTGAAAATGAGTAGTTCATTTGAATGAACTTGTCACTATTTTAGGCAAGATCTCAGTTGCCTCTTACGCACTTTTGGTAGGATTACAAAGGTTACAGTCATTTCAAAAACTGTCATTTATAGATAGCTACAAATTTCACATGCCATTAAACCTAGCAATGCTACCTCTGGGCTCTGTAGATAATAATACAGAATACAAAAAAAAGATTTTTGCACAAAGACATCAATGTTATTTATACATCAATGAAACAGAATAATCATCCTACATGCATTCACATGATAACTTAATATTCTGTTTTCAGAAAGCTTGTAATGTTATGGGAAAATGCATACATCATATTTTTTGTGCTGCTGCTGCTACCGCTAAGTTGCTTCAGTCATGTCCAACTCCGTGCAACTCCATAGACGGCAGCCCACCAGGCTCCACCGTCCCTGGGATTCTCCAAACAAGAACACTGGAGTGGGTTGCCATTTCCTTCTCCAATGCATGAAAGTGAAAAGTGAAGTCACTGAGTCATCTCCAACTCTCAGCGACCCCATAGACTGCAGCCTACCAGGCTCCTTGTGCAAACAGATGAATTTAAATATTTAAAATGATAATTTCTATCCACCATTTAGAGTTTAAACAAAGTTTTGAAAATCAGTGTATATTACTATATCAGGTAAGGTTCAGCCACATAAAGGGATCCAGTAATATATTTATCTCTATATGGCATAAGTCAATATGTATTTAAAGTCCTACAGAGATACCACTTTGTGAACAAAGATCCATATAGTCAAAGCTACAGCTGGTCTTTCTAGTGGTCCTGGGCAGAGAGTTGGACCAAAAAGAAGGCTGAGTGCCAAAGAATTTATACTTTCAAATTGTGGTGCTAGAGAAGACTCTTAAGAGTCCCTTGGACTGCAAGGAGATCAAACCAGTCAATCCTAAAGGAAATCAATGCTGAATATTCATTGGAAGAATTGAAGTTGAAGCTCCAATACTTTGGCCACCTGATGCAGAGAGACAACCTACTAGAACAGACCCTGATGCTGGGGAAGACTGAACATGAAAGGAGAATGGGGTGACAGAGGATGAGATGGTTGGATGGCATTACTGATTCAATGGACATGAGTTTGAGCAAACTCTGAGAGACTGTGGAAGACAGAGGAACCTGGTGTGCTGCAGTCTATGGGATCACAGAGTTGCACCTGACTTAGTGACTGAATAAGGACACAACCACCAAAAGCCTGAAGTCCTTAGGATAGTTATTAGGAAGGGAAGATCATGAGCAGCCTGTAGTTCCATGGGCATGAGCTGAAGCTTGTTATCCATAGGTGGGCGGGTAGGAATGAAAATCCAGGAAGGAAAAAGAGAAAGTGATGCAGATCCAGTTGTTTGATGTCTGTCAGCTCAGGGAAAGCCTATCCCAACTTTTATAAGTTCTAACCAGATCAGACTCATCCAAGCAGTCTCCTTTTTGATTAACTTAAACTGTATTGATTACTGGCTTTAATTATACCTGCAGATGCCTTCACAGCATTTATGAATTAATGTTTGTATTGAATAAGTAGAGAATATACGTGTTGGTAGTGAACATACGCGTGTATGTTTGCTACAGAAAAGCTGCTGTCTCCCTTCCATCTCCTAGCTCTCTGGAAAATATCCCTGTAGGAAGCTCTAAGTGAAAACATGCTAGAAAAGCAATTTGGGGGACTGTAGTTTAGAACAACCAAGTTGACACATCACAAAGCCATCACATTCCTTTTATAAACAGAGAAAAAAACTGATTATAATCTTAATGCTTTTATTAATAATAGAAAAAAAAAGAACATACCATTGATTGCAACCTACTATGTACCAGTTACTTGGTATATTATGTCATTTAATATTATCAAATATTTATAATTACTTTGTTTCACTTATCAACTGGAATGAAAGTTATGCAAAAAAAGAACTTAAGTTTGTCTTGTAAAGTGTTCTATTCCCAATGCCTGGAAGAGGTTCTGGAACTTGATCGTTACTTTCTAAATAAATGAAGAAGCAGACCAATCAATAAAGAAGTTTGATGTGTCTACAACAAGATTATAAAATAATTATCCTCATTTTATAAATAATAAAAATTTAAATAACCTGTCCTAGACATGAAATAGATAAACGGTAGAAACAGGTTGCAAATCCCTAAAACTTTTAGTTCCAAAGTCTGAATTTTTTATATACTGCTATCATACCCACTAAATGTACTTATTTATTCTTATATAAAGGCCCTTTATGAACTGTAAGATGTTATCGTAATTAAGGAATCATCACCACTCATTTTATTATTTAAGATAAGAAGAAGGAGAGGAGAAGAGAGGAAGGAAAACATGAGAAGGTACACTTGCATCCATGGAAAAGGGGATGTGAAAACAGAGATCCTGGGCCGTGACAAGTGAGGTCAGTGGAAGCCATTTGGTCCGGAAAGAGCCCCTGTGGAGGGAGCCAGGCTCTAAGACAGACAAGATCAATATGAAAATCAAAAGCATTATCTTTGTTTACATCCCAGGTACTGGAGTGTGACAGTCTCCACCAAGCAAGGGAGTGGGGCTATAAGTGATGAATGTCCCACTTAAATGACACTTTGCAAAGCCTTCATCATGTACTGGCAAGAAAGTCACAAGAGAATAAATGACTTTCTTTTAAGTTCCAAGAGTAGGACAGAGGAGACAGTGTGAATGTCACAGTCCCCATTCAGTTGATTTCTCAGCTGCTCATACTAAAGAGCAATGTCCCAAGGGAAGAGAAACAAACACACAGACCCAACCAAATTTGAGTTGTCTGTAATGAAACCCAACAAATTTATTTTATTTATTTTTCAAGAAAACTTTCTACAGAAATGTAACACAATGCCAAGAAAAGAAAATGAAAGAAAAATTAATCATTATTTCATCACCCCTATAATTTTTTTCAAGTTGTCCATTTTAACTTATGAGTTTCAGGTTTAAATTTACACACTGGCAAATACTTGCAAATCATATAGTTATGCTTCACATTAATAAAACCAAATATATTAAAAGGAAAATTAATAAACCACAAAAGAGAATGAAAACTTGTTTGGAATTTTCAAGCATTACTCACTTGCTCATCCCCTGGCCTCTTTAAAAACGTATTTGCCTTCTGCATACAAGGATTCATTTACTGACTGTAAAGAGATGTATGGGGTGGAGGATCCTATCAGCAGTAACATTTCAACTAAACTATAAAAAGTGACTGGTGATTTTTTTCAACAATCTGAAATGAAGGTAGTTACATCATAGATCTAAAGGAAACTAGAATCCAATTTTTTTTTTTTTTTTAAGAAAGGAAAAGAAACCTTAACAGGAACACATCTAGACTAGAAAATGAGCAGTCCCTGTCCCTATGAAAATCAGTCATTGGTTTACAAAGAGGATGAGTCCCTTGGTAGGAAGTCAGTGAAGTTACCCACAAAAGCTAGGAAAGCCCAGTTGCATAAAATAGGATATTTTCTCTGGAGTATATTCCTCCATTCATTCTTTCATCTCTTCAAATGTTTTGATATTTATTGAGCATCTATTCTGAGCCAAAGACTGTCCTAGGAGTTGGAGATTCATTGGTCAGAAGGTTAAAGTTTCTGATTTCAAGTAGTTAATAGATTGGAAAAGCCATATGAACAAGGATTCTCAATTCCACACAAATAACTGGTATTATAAAATATGTGATAAGATGGTATGGTAGATTCACTGGAGAAACACCTTGATTCTGTTCAAGACTTTATATATTTTTCAGAGGAGTCAATGCCAAAGGTGAGGCTTCAGCAAAAGAGCAGAAGTGAACAGGATGGAGGGAGCATAGTGGAGGTGGCCAAGAGCGAACAACAAATGCAGAAGCAGAGAGACAGGGAAGACCGTGGTTCACGTGTGAGCATGCTCAGTTGTGTCTGACTCTTTGTCACCCCATGGACTGTGGCCCACCTGGCTTCTCTGTCCATGGGCTTTTTCCAGGCAAGAATACTGGAGGGGGTTGCAATTTCCTCCTCAAGGTAATCTTCCTAATCTGGGGATCAAACCTGTGTCTGTCTTCTGTGTCTCCTGAATTGGCAGGAGGATTCTGTGCCACTGAGGCACCTGGGAAGCCCATGGCTCAGGTTAGGAATGTGAAAATAGTTTACTGTGATTAGAGTATAGCAATGAAGAAATTGGTTTTAGGTGATCCTGAAGAGAGACGCAGGGAGTAGATCATGAAGAAACTGGTAATTCAAGATAAGGCATTTCATTTGTTATCCCAAGAACAAAGGGGATGTCATTGTATTTTAATCAGGGGAATTAAGTCTCTCAATTCTAGAGGGATTCAGTGGTTTCACAGTTTCAGACTATCAGCTCAGACATTATCAGGACATGGGAGGGGTGGGTAAGACGCCATACTAAATAGATCCATCCTTTCCCTATCCCTGGGTTTCTCCTCTGAGTACCTGCATAAATAAACTCTGATTTACCATTTGAGGAAGCCCACTGGAGCAACAGCCAAAAAGCCTCTGGAAAATACTCTCATTAAGATTAAACAAATACAGATCCATTACCAACCTAGCAAAACGAAATTATAGCCATAGATCTGTGTCCTAAGGATTTCAGTGACACTAGTTGTAATACCTTTACCCAACTGGCTTTGGAATTCTAGTACAACACACTCCATTTTATTTTTTTTAGCTGTAAACCAACAGACTGGACAATACCATGAGGACATTTGTCTATATTTATATTGTATTAAGAGCCTACTCAGAAACATGTGATGTCTCATTCTCCTGACAGCATCTCTGTTTTATGATTCCTGTATTGAGGATGCTGTGCAAGGTATAAGTAGTCTATATCCAATGAGTCCTTGAGTTACACTCTTAAATGACCCTTAACTGTAAATATTTTAACCCCTTATAGCTGTTTACCTGAACTATCCATTTCTGTGACTGATGCTGCCTAAAAACCTCCTTTCTCTTTATACTCTGTGTAGACCTCTTGATGAGAGTGAAAGAGAAGAGTGAAAGAGCTAGCTTAAACCTCATCACAAAAATCTAATATCATGGCATCCAGACTCATCACTTCATGGCAAAGAGAAGGGGAAAAAGTGGAAGCAGTGACAGGTTTTATTTTCTTAGGCTCCAAAATCACTGCAGATGGTGACTGTAATCATGAAATTAAAAGATGCTTGATGTTTGGAAGAGAAACTATGATAAACAGACACTGTGTTAAAAAGAAGAGACATCTCTTTGCTGAAAAAGGTCCATATAGTCAAAGCTATGGTTTTTTCCAGTAGTTGTGTACAGAGTTGGACAATAGAGAAAGCTGAGTGCAGAAGAATTTATGCTTTCAAACTATGGTGCTAGAGAAGACTCTTGAGAGTCTCTGGGACAGCAAGGAGATCAAACCAGTCAATCCTAAAGGAAATCAACTTTAAATATTCATTGGAGTACTGTTGCTGAAGCTGAAGCTCCAGTACTCTGGCCATCTGATGTGAAGAGTCAGCTCTTTGGAAAAGTCCCTGATGCTGGAAAACACTGAAGGTGGGAGAAGAATGGAACGACAGAGGATGAGATGGTTGGATGGCATCATTGACTCAATGACATGCATTCAAGCAAACTCCAAGAGATAGTGAAGGACAGAGAAGCCTGACATACTGCGGTCTATGGAGTTGCAGAGTTAGACATGACTTAGTGATTGAACACCAATGACAGATCTCTATTAGAGATCATTCTAAATGATTCCATTAGAGATCCTCTGCACTGAACTCATCATCTCTTTTGGCCCTGGGCACTCCCATTGGATTGTGGGCTACTGGAGTGCACAGGCTGCATCTTGTTCAGAGTAGAGGCTCAGAGAGTAGAAATTTAATCTCTCCTCAAAAAGCAGGAAGAGTGGGAAGTTGGGCTGTTCAAGTAAGGTCAGATCCATAGTGGTGGCAGACTCTGTACTGATTTAGTCCCAACATCTCTGGTGCCTGAAGCCTCTTTAATTCCCATCCATTCCTCTCTGCAAGCAATTTATGAAACCCCTCACCACTACCACCCCTACCTCCAGCCCCTAGATGGTTTCTTTCTGCCTTCTCCCCACCTGCCTCTCCCTCTATAGTTATCTTCAGATTCAAAAATCAACTAAAGCCTAAATAGCCTTTAGATACTCTTCTGTGATTACTATCATCTGACAACTGCAGATGACATGAACATCAAGAAAATTATGATGAGGAAAAGATGTTTGAAAAGAAATATCTGACAAATGGGACTTTTACATTTTTGTATCAGTTCAGTTCAGTCACTCAGTCGTGTCCAACTCTTTGTGACCCCATGAATCACCGTACAACAGGCCTCCCTGTCCATCACCAACTGCCAGAGTTTACTCAAATTCATGTCCATCGATTCGGTGATGCCATCCAGACATCTCATCCTCTGTCGTCCCCTTCTCCTCCTGCCCTCAGTCTCTCCCAGCATCAGGGTCTTTTCCAATGAGTCAACTCTTCCCATAAGGTGGCCAAAGTACTGGAGTTTCAGCTTCAGCATCAGTCCTTCCAATGAACACCCAGGACTGAGCTCCTTTAGGATGGACTGGTTGGATCTCCTTGCAGTCCAAGGGACTCTCAAGAGTCTTCTCTAACACCACAGTTCAAAAGCATCAATTTTTTGGCACTCAGCCTTCTTCACAGTCCAACTCTCACATCCATACATGACCACTGGAAAAACCATTGCTTTGACTAGACAGACCTTAGTCAGCAAAGTAATGTCTCTGCTTTTGAATATGCTCTCTACGTTGGTCATAACTTTCCTTCTAAGGAGTAAGCATCTTTGAATTTCATGGCTGTAGTCACCATCTGCAGTGATTTTGGAGCCCAAAAAAATAAAGTCTGACACTGTTTCCACTGTTTCCCCATCTATTTCCCATGAAGTGATGGGACCAGATGCCATGATCTTCATTTTCTGAATGTTGAGCTTTAAGCCAATTTTTTCACTCCTCTTTCACTTTCATCAAGAGGCTTTTTAGTTCCTCTTCACTTTCTGCCATAAGGGTGGTGTCATCTGCATACCTGAGGTTATTGATATTTCCCCTGGCAATCTTGATTCCAGCTTGTACTTTCTCCAGCCCAGTGTTTCTCATGATGTACTCTGCATAGAAGTTAAATAAGCAGGGGGACAATATACAGCCTTGATGCACTCCTTTTCCTATTTGGAACCAGTCAGTTGTTCCATATCCAGTTCTAGCTGTTGCTTCCTGATCTGCATATAGGTTTCTCAAGAGGCAGGTCAGGTGGTCTGGTATTCCCATCTCTTTCAGAACGTTCCACAGTTTATTGTGGTCCACACAGTCAAAGGCTTTGGCATAGTCAATAAAGCAGAAATAGATGTTTTTCTGAAATTCTCTTGGTTTTTCAATGATCCAGCGGATGTTGGCAATTTGATCTCTGGTTCCTCTGCCTTTTCTAAAACCAGCTTGAACATCTGGAAGTTCACGGTTCACATATTGCTGAAGCCTGGCTTGGAGAATTTTGAGCTTTACTTTACTAGCGTGTGAGATGGGTGCAATTGTGCAGTAGTTTGAGCATTCTTTGGCATTGCCTTTCTTTCTTATTAGAAAGAAAACTGACCTTTTCCAGTCCTGTGGCCACTGCTGAATTTTCCAAATTTGCTGACATTTTTGTATAAGGAACTACACATCTCAATGCTAAAAAACAATCCATATAAAGTGACAGGGTTAAGTGACCAAAATAATGTATGACTTCTGGGTTGGTGGTGATTTTCTTTGCTTGGGTGCTTGTTATTTGGGGAATATTCCTGTGTGAAAATTCATTTAGCTGTTCATATATAACCTGTGCATTTGGGATTTGTTTAACTTTGACAGAATGATATAAAGTGAAAGGGAATTGAAAGAATTTTTATATATAAAATTGCCTCGTGAGTTTCTGGCCTATAGTAATTATTTGAAAAGCTATTTTTAATATAAAAGGCAGATAAGCAATCAATAATAAATAGTTAATAAATAAGTCCTTTCTAAATTTCTGAAGGTAAACCCATGGAAATTCATCTGTCTGTTACCAGTGCAAGCACTGAAGTTACTTCTTTCTCAAGGAAGCAGTACACAAAGATGCAAGAAAGCATTCTTTTCTGTTCTACTTATCAGCACAGTCTTAAATGTTCATTTTTAAGGTGGTATTGATTGATTGATTCTATACAGTTGTTCGGCTTAATCTTCAAAATCAGCAAACAATTATAAGCATCAATTAATGGGCTAAAGATTTTTCTGTTTGAGACTTCAATTCTAGTCTAAAGACACATTTTTCAGGTATTATTTCCTATCCTTTTAGAATAAGGAAATGGAGGCTAGTGGTTTTCTAGTGCAAGCATGCTCAGTTGTGTCTGACTCTTTGCACTCCATGAACTTTAGCCCACCAGGCTCCTCTGTCCGTGGGGATTTCCCAAACACACTGGAGTGGATTGCCATTCTGTCTTCCAGGGAATCTTTCCAACCCAGGGACTGAACCCCACGTCTCTTGCATCTCCTGCATTAGCAACTGCATTCTTCACCTCTGCACCCTGTAAATGCTAGCAAATTCAGGTTTTCCAATTTCACCAGCTTGTCTTAATTGTAGTTTTTTTATTATAATTTATTGATTTTAATTGGAGGCTACTTACTTTAAAATATTGTATTGGTTTTGCCATACATCAACATGAATCCTCCATGGATATACACGTGCCCCCCATCCTGAACCCCCCACCCACCTCCCTCCCCATACCATCCCTCTGGGTCATCCCAGTGCACCAGCCCCAAGCATCCTGTATCATGCATCGAACGTGGACTGGCGATTCTTTTCATATATGATTTTATACATATTTCAATGCCATTCTCCCAAATCATCCCATCCTCTCCCTCTCCCACAGAGGCCAAAAGACTGTTCTATACATCTGTGTCTCTTTTGCTGTCTCGCATACAGGGTTATCGTTACCATCTTTCTAAATTCCATATATATGCATTAGTATACTGTATTGGTGTTTTTCTTTCTGGCTTACTTCACTGTGTATAATAGGCTCCAGTTTCATCCACCTCATAATTGTAGTTTTAAAGAATTGAGGATGGCAGTGACAGTGGAAGATTTTGGTTTATCTCTTCTAGTTAGTTTCTAAGTGAACTTGTTTCTTCACTACCCCAGGGAGGGGCTCATGATTTCTTACCATAGGTGCCCATGGCCTGTGTGGGCTAATGGCATCTAAACAAGCTGAGTCAAATTGCCAGAAGAGTGTGAGACCTCTTTTGAATTCAAGAATGGACCTGTGCGATTCTCTTGTTAACAATCTAGCAGCAATCTTCATCCCCCTTTTATTTTGTAAAATCTTCACTCTATAAACGACTAAGAAGACTCTTCATGACTTAACTTCAGGTTTTTTGTTGTTTATTTTTTATATCCCTACATCTCACACTAAACATTATTAGAGTGTCTGTAGATCTAATTACTGATTTGCAGGGGATTGGTGAAAAGGCATGCTGGGTTGACTTTGGAGTACAAGGTGTATATAAGTAGAAAACATAGTGTATTAGAAACAGCATAGATTTAGAAGAAAATATTAATTAAAGAAATACTGTTTAAGGAGTTCTTACTATGTGTCAGGTGATTTAAACAATTATTGTATTCTCACAATATGTTGAATATTTCTGCCTTGCACTGTGGTAACTAACCTTAGCAGATGCCTCACCAATTCATGGAATTAAGCCATTCACACCAAGCAAACCATTTCAGATTCTTCTGACAGCTCACCTGTCATATGAAATCTACCCCAGTGACAAACTTGCTTCACTTCATTCTTCTTGCTTTTCCCTTCTGTTTCTAGGGATACTGTCACTAGCTTAAGCCGGGGCAAAACTCTGTGACTGAGAGAAAATTGTATTATATATAAAGAATATACTTTCCTCCTTGACTTGAACACCTCCCCTTCTCCTCTCTTTAAGCTAGAGCCTGCTCTATCCTTGCTCCTCAAATCTAGGTCACAGATTGTCTTGCTTTGATTTACTTTCTTCATTACACTTTATTACTACCCTGTTATAATTAGTAAGGCCATGCAGAAGATTTATCTTTTAGGAACAGCAGATCTAATTTATAAACAGCTCTTCCTCACACCTGCCTAGCCCAACTCTTGTGACTTCTGTCTGTTAACAGGGAGTCTCCTGGGTCCTTCTTGTTCTGGCTACAGCCTCGACTTCTTTTAGGCTTCTTAACTGTTCTCCATATTCATTCAATTTAAACACATATACAGAGACTATGTATCCATACTTTTAGTAAAACTACACTCAAGAGTGACAAGGGAACAAAACTGGACTTTTACATAAAGCTAAACTAAATTATATATTCCACAATTTACAAGGGAATTACAAGGTATTTGACTGTTTCATAGAAACAGTTAGAAAACTGAATAAAATAACATAATTACAAGAGACAGACTCAGATTTCTAAATTAGATCTCCTTAGAGAGTCCAAATCCTAGGCTTTCAACCTGACTCTTGACTGACAAAAAGACCTTGCCATTGTATGACTTATTAGTCCCATTGAGCGTATATTTCCTCATTTTCAAAGTGAATATTTTAACATTCTCTCTCTCTCTCTCTCTCTCTCTCTCTATATATATATATATATATATACACACACACACACAAATGTAACTTGATGATTATGAAAACTAGCCTTACATTTATTATAGCAGCATAACAGGTAAAAACAGAATCCAAGTATTATCTACTCTTGTTATTCTTTTTTTAAACTTATGTTAATGTTCCACTATAAGATTTAAGTATTGCTTTTCCCAGGTTTTTGTTTGTTTGTTTGTTTGTTTGTTTTTTTCTGTAATCTACATCAGAGTTTCTGCTCTCAAAGTCTGAACTGTTAGAGAAATTCCCAGAGACAAACATTCAAGAGATGTGAAATAGTTCTTTAAATGTAATTACAGTCCCTGGGGATTTTACTTTTATTTTTTTTCCTCCTAAAGAATTTGTCCTCAGTTCTGTCATGTTAAAGATGAATGGATGGTTGATTAGTTAATATGTTTTTCTTCTAAAAACTTCTTTAAAAATTGCAGCCTGAAAAAATCAATACCTTGAATCATTGTCAGTTATGTGAAATAAGCAGTAGGTAGCCAGAGTTATTGAAGAAATTATGCATGGATTTCTGTGTCTGTTGGTAAGCCATGTTGGGTGACTTGAAGCTGAAACAGGCTTAATCTGAGACTATCAGCAGTGGGCAATTATAAATAAAAGGAATTTTGCTTTCTCTATATTGTGTTTAGTGGTCTGTCATAATCATGAATAACTCATTATATTTTGCACTCTGTGCTAAGTTGCTTCAGTTGTATCCAACTCTTTGAGATCATAGGGACTGTAGCTGTCTAGGCTTCTCTGTCCATGGAGTTCTCCAGGCAAGAACACCACAATGGGTTACCATTTCCTTCCCCAGGGAATCTTTCTGACTCAGGGGTCAGACCTGTATCTCATATCTTCTGCATTGGCAAGCGAGTTTGTTACCACTATCTCCACCCAAAAAGTCCATTATACTTTTAGAGTCCTACTAAAGTCAAAAAGTACACACAAGTCCAAGAAGTACATATGAGACAACCATTTTAGAATTATGTATTTAAACATCTTAAAAAAATTTTTTTAATTATCCTCTAATCCAGTTTTTAAAGCTTTTTGATGAATACTATGTTATAAAATTATATGTATATATATATATATACATATAATATATGTATTGATATATATCAGTTCAATTCAGTCACTTAGTCATGTCTGACTCTTTGTGACCCCATGGACTGAAGGCTTCGCTGTCCATCACCAACTCCTGGAGCCTGCTCAAACTCATGTCCATCTAGTCAGTGATGCCATCCAAACATCTCATCTTCTGTCGTCCCCTTCTGTCTTCAATCTTTCCCAGCATCAGAGTCTTTTCCAGTGAGTCAAATCTTCACATCAGGTGGCCAAAATATTGGAGTTTCAGGTTCAGTCCTTCCAATGAATATTCAAGACTTATTTCCTTTAGAATGGACTGGTTGGAGCTCCTTGCAGTCCAAGGGACTCTCAAGAGTCTTCTCCAACACCACAGTTCAAAAGCATCAATTCTTTGGCACTCAGCTTTCTTTATGGTCCAGCTCTCATATCCATACATGACTACTAGAAAAACCATAGCTTTGACTAGATGGATCTTTGTTGGCAAAGTAATGTCTCTGCTTCTTAATATGCTGTCTAGATTGGTCATAGCTTTTCTTGCAAGGAGCAATAACCTTTTAATTTCATGACTGTAATCACCATCTGCAGTAATTTTGGAGTCCAAGAAAATAAAGTCAGTCACTGTTTTCATTGTTTCCCTATCCCATGAAGTGATGGGACCAGATATCATGATATTTGTTTTCTGAATATGTGGTTTAAGCCAACTTTTTCACTCTCCTCTTTCATCAAGAGGCTGTTTAATTCCTCTTTCTTTCTGCCATAATGGTGGTGTCATCTGCATAGCGCAGGTTATTGATGTTCTCCCAGCAATCTTGACTCCAGTTTGTGCTTCATCCAATCCAACATTTCACCTGATGTACTCTGCACGTAAGTTAAATAGGCAGGGTGACAATATAAGGCCTTGACATACTCCTTTCCCAATTTGGAACCAGTCTGTTTTCTATGTCTGGTTCTAACTGTTACTTCTTGACCTGCATACATTTTTCTCAGGAGGCAGGTCAGGTGGTCTGGTATTCTCATCTCTTTAAGTATGTTCCACGTCTAGTCAAGGCTATGGTTTTTCCTGTGCTCATGTATGGACGGGAGAGTTGGACTGTGAAGAAATCTGAGTGCCAAAGAATTGATGCTTTTGAACTGTGGTGTTGGAGAAGACTCTTGAGAGTCCCTTGGACTGCAAGGAGATCCAACCAGTCCATTCTGAAGGAGATCAACCCTGGGATTTCTTTGGAAGGAATGATGCTAAAGCTGAAACTCCAGTACTTTGGCCACCTCATGCAAAGAGTTGATTCATTGGAAAAGACCCTGATGCTGGGAGGGGTTGCGGGCAGGAGGAGAGGGGACGACAGAGGATGAAATGGCTGGATGGCATCACCGACTCGATGGACATGAGTTTGAGTCAACTCAGATAGTTGGTGATGGACAGGGAGGCCTGGCATGCTGGGATTCATGGAGTCACAAAGAATTGGACACAACTGAGCAACTGAACTGAACTGACAGTTTGTTGTGATCCACACAGTCAAAGGCTTTGGCATAGTCAGTAAAGCAGAAGTAGATGTTTTTCTGGAACTCTCTTGCTTTTTTCAGTGATCCAACGGATGTTGGCACTTTGCTATCTCGTGTTCCTCTGTGTTTTCTAAATCCAGATTGAACATTGAAAAGTTCACGGTTCATGTACTGTTGAAGCCTGGCTTGGAGAATTTTGAGCATTACTTTGCTAGCATGTGAGGTGAGTGAAATCTCTCTCTAACTCTATTTATCTGTATAGCTCCCCAGGCGGCTCAGTAGTGAAGAGTCTGCTTGCAATGCAGGAGCTGCAGGTTCAATCCCTGGATCAAGAAGATCCTCTGGAGAAGAAAAGGGCAAGCCACTTCAGGACTCTTGCCTGGGAAATCCCATGGACAGAGGAGCCTGGTGGGCTACAGTCATAAAGTTACAAAAGAGTCAGACACTAGTTACCGACTAACAACAACAAATCTATATATGTGCGTGTATATTTGTATATATGAATATATATGTGTGTGTGTGTATATTTGTTTCTGCCCCTGGTAGTAACTATTTGGTCCTTGATCCTAGTTCCTGCCAGAGTTCCTAATATCCTTCTAATTTCTTGAATGATTGGGGTGTCTTACACAGAGACCTAAATCCCTTGGAATTTCCTGGATGACAGAAACATCTTGTTTTAATAGGTGATGACTCTTGGTGAACTTCTAGATGGGGGCTATCAGTAGGAAGATGAATCCATGATTAGAAATTTGGAACTTTCAGCCTCCATTTTTCAGAGAGGGGAAGGGACTAGAAAACAAAGTTGATAATTGATTTAATATAATATTTAATTTAATAAAATAGTTGTTCAAAAATCATATTTATCATTATCTGTATTAAGGCAGGATAGAAGTTGTTTGCAAGTTGTCAAGATGACAATGATAACTACAACTATTACTATCACTATTATTTTTATTAAACTGTAACCAGTTCTATTCAATGGGAATATACAAACATTGTATTAAACCTCAGAGACATAATATGAATACATGTAACATTTGTTATCCAAAAGCTCAGAGTAAAGTTGTCCATCTGTGACACTGTGACATTTACTCATCTCATTTAACCATCACAGAATATCTTTACGGTAGGCATTATTCTTGTATATCATTTTTCAAAAATAGGAAAACAAGGCTCAAAGGCATTATTCTACTATCCAAGTAACATTTGTTATCCAAAAGCTCAGAGTAAAGTTGTCCATCTGTGACACTGTGACATTTACTCATCTCATTTAACCATCACAGAATATCTTTACGGTAGGCATTATTCTTGTATATCATTTTTCAAAAATAGGAAAACAAGGCTCAAAGGCATTATTCTACTTATCCATATTCACACAGGTAGAAGGTATAAGATTAAAATTACCTTCTCTAATACTGAAAAAAAAAAGTTTGTTTTTCCATATGTCAAGCATCATTACTAGAGATTTTCACCAGTTGTGGAGTGTTTAATGGAACTAGAACTTGAAGTAAAATAATACAGTTAGGAAATAAAGAGAGAAATGGGCATTCCAAGTAGCAGAAAAGACTCTTGTAGAAAGATGTGAAATTATGATATGGCCAGATAAACCATCCCAGGAAGACATTAAATGTTGACAGTGCTTGTATTAAAGAGCCATATTGAACTTCTAGCTAAAGAGGCAAATAAGGAACAAATTATAGGATGTGATATTGTGTTAAACTGAAAGACCATTAGATGTTTTGAAGCAGAAGAGGAGCATGGTCTATTTGCATTTAGGAAATTTTTTCTATTCTTCTTACTAACAGTGATAATAGAAAATTCAGTAGTTTTGTCTTTGAACCTGCAACTAAACAGAATTGTATAATCCTATCAATTTGTTCAGTACTGTCAGGGTGAGTAAATTTCCCGGTGGAAAGATAAATGTTAATAAAATTTGACTTTATACCTCCAGCAATACCTAGTTTGATATTTAAGAAACTTGTCATGTTCTAAAATTGAAGTAGTTTTTATCAATATGTGTTTGCTTTAGGCATTTCATCATTAGTTGGCATTCTTGACTTTGAACCGACATATCTTATTAGTATGACCCATGGCACTTATTTTACGGTTACTTCTAGTGCCACTATAAATTAATAGAATACTTGTGCCTGCAGCATGGATTCTATATGCAGAAGAGCAAATGGAAGACAATGGATGACTTCTCTGAGGACAGGGTCTTCCAAAGTTTATTCTGTATTATGTGGGATATTTATAAGCTTTAAGTGACTTTACCAAAGATGATCTCAATATTTTTAATATGTTTATGTTATTCATTTCTCAAATTGGGGATACTAAAACACATTGGTCCAGGGACACTTATTTTTCCCCCAAGAAACTTGAGTCCATCTGTCAGGAAAATTATATTGCAATGATGATAATAACAGTACAATTTTTTCAACATCTACCCTGGTACTAGAATTCTGCTAGGAAATTATGTAATTTCATTGAATGTAGCCCTTAAAGTAGTTCTGTATAGTAGGTGTCTATTTCTATTTAATAGTGAGAAACTGAAGCTTAAATATAGTTAAATGCACACAGTTATTGGCAGACCTGGTATTTGGAAGTTATTATGTATATTTCCTAAACGTATGTTGCTGTGAATATGTCATGTCATATATCATAAAAAAGGGTGGGCATGCTCATTCAGTCATGTCTAACTCTGTGACTCCCTGGATTGTAGCCTGCCAGCCTTCTCTGTCCATGCTATTCTCCAGGCAGAAATACTGGAGTGGGTTGCCATTTCATCCTCCAGGGAATCTTCCCGAACCAGGAACTGGACTCACATCTCCTGTGTTTCCTGCATTGGCAGGTGGATTCTTTACTACTTGTGCCACCTAGAAAAAGGAGATGGGACAAAACCTGGGAAAAGATTGACCAGTTAACAGAAGGGATTATACCAAGGGCACACACCTGGAGAAAGGTCAATAAGAATAGAATGTCTACCTCTGAGTGTCTGACAGAACAATAAGGTCTTGCAAGGCAAGATGTCAGAATATTTATATTGGCAGGCAAAAGACCCATTTCTAAGAGGGAAAGAAAGAGAAAGACAGAGTAAGAAATTTTAGGACTTGAAAAGTTAAGTGAGGAAGGCTGGACCCTAGGGAGAAACTGGATTCCAGCACTTGAACTGTAGAAGTAAGTGGCCTTCTGAGCATTTGTATCTGAAATCATTGTGGTACTCATTTATGGAGGAAGAATTACAAAGAGGGTAGAGTTTTCATTTTGAAGACCTATATTCAAATCTAGGTCTATCATTTACTAGTTTTAGTTAGCCTGTTTAACCTTAGTTGGTGAATCACAAAATGAGAATGCTGCTGCTGCTGCTGCTGCTAAGTCGCTTCAATCATGTCTGACTCTGTACAACCCTATAGACAGCTTCCCACCAGGCTCCCCCATCCCGGGATTCTCCAGGCAGGAACACTGGATTGGGTTATCATTTCCTTCTCTAATGCAGGAAGGTGAAAAGTGAAGTCACTGAGTCGTCTCCAACTCTCAGCGACCCCATGGACTGCAGCCTACCAGGCTTCTCCATCCATGGGATTTTCCAGGTGAGACTACTGGAATGGGGTGCCATTGCTTTCTCTGCAAAATGAGAATAATATCTCCTTAATACCCAGTAATCCAATACTTTGGCCACCTGAGGCAAAGAGCCAACTTATTGGAAAGACCCTGATACTGGAAAAGATTGAGGGAGGAGGAGAAGGTAGCGACAGAGGCTGAGATGGTTGGATGGCATTACCAACTCAATGGACATGAGTTTGAGCAAACACAAGAAGATAATGAAGGACAGGGAAGCCTGGCATGCTTCCTTCCTTTGGGGTTACAAAGACTCAGGCACCACTTAGCGACTGAACAACAATATCTAATATTATTAAGACTGGATATAAGTTTATAAATTCTTTGAATAAGGAACCTGGTAGTTAAAAATAAAAGGAAATCATGAAAGTAGCATTGTATTAAAGAAACATTTATATGATCAAAATTGTTGCATGCAGCCTCATCTGCTAGTTAGTAACGCATTTTTCTTTGTTTTGGAACTGATCATTATTCTGTATAAAAACTAATGCATTTTATATCATTCAGACCATATAAAGTTGTCACCTCCTGTTCACAATTAACACAGCTGGTTCATTATACTTAAGGTGGGCTTTTATATACTGCCATGCCACATTTCTTATCTAAGTATTTCCTAACATTTAGGATGGTGTCTTGAGATATTGGGGTGGGAGGGGAAAGCTAGTATTGGTAGAGACATGTTCCCATGTTGCACACTCCATTCTGTTATTTTTCAGCTTTTTCCCCTTAAAAAATCTATACAGTAAGATGCACACATTTTAACTAGGTTTGACAAATGTACTCACTCACTCCATCAATATACTGAATATCTCCATCACCCCAAAAAGTTGTCTTGTGCCGCTTTTCAAGCAGATTACCTCAGAAATACCACCGAATCCAATTCCCTCACCATAGAGTAGCTTTAACAGATCTATTCTAGAATATTCTAGAACTAGCTGAAATATATATATTATATATTTTTCCTGTAATATTTCTTCATTCAGCGTGGTAAATAGATTTCACGCATTTTGTCTTCCTTCAGCAATGTGTGTGGGTTTTGATTGTTCCACATCCTTTGGTTTTACATATGTAAACATCTCTAAGAAGATATTGGTGTCTTAGAAGGAAATCCAACCACCCTAATATTTGATGGGGCAGAAGTAGAAGAGCCAATAACTAACCAACACTTCCCTCTCATTTTTCCTAATGTTTTTCTCCCAGCATACCTTTTCTAGTACCTTTATCTAATCTTTGTGAACATCAGCCTCAAATGTCTGAAATTTCTGTTGTCTAAAGACAACAGAAGCATACCCAGAAAAAGCTGGGTTCCAAAGCTCTGCTCTAGTTGATTCTTATATTTTGTCTCAGGATGTTTGCAGGATTCTTCATCACCCTACAAACCCTTGATTTCAAACAGTTTTCTATCTTAGCAGTGTTTTCTCAAATTTACTTTTGCTTACTTATGCTGCTTTGATGCGGACATTATTTCCCTAATTTCATGTTTCCCTCTATCAATTCTCTTAAGATTGATTTTGCAAGAGGGAAGTCTGCAGCTTGTATTAAATTTGATTCTTTGTAGGCACCTCAAACAAGTTGTTTGTTACATTTGCATCCTTAGCTTTTTGTGTGGTGCCGGATCATAGAGAGGCCTCAAAAATTATTGCATTTTGAAGCTTCTAGACTTCAGGAAAGCAAGTTATCCCTTAAATTAAAGATGAGATAATTTATGTCTCAATGACATAACAAAGACTTTAATCACAAGTGAAATATATATCTCACACTTAACATAGTGGATAATTTTATATATACATCTTTATTTTGATTACTGCCACAGTAAGGTTCTAATTGGAGATTAGCAAAGAGAAACAGGGGAACCAGAACCCAGATGGGTCTCCCAGTCCTGTGTTATACCTTGCTGGAGGCACTGATTTTAGCCCTCTAAATTTTGCTTATAATTTCAGAGACATTCTGTCAAATGAGGAAATTTATTTTGTCTTGTGGTAGTTGCTCAGTTGTGTCTGACTCTTTGTGACCCCATGGACTGTACTCCACCAGGTTCCTCTGACCATGGAATTCTCCGGGCAAGAATATTGGAGTAGGTAAACATTTCCTTCTCCAGGGGATCTTCCCGACCCAGGAATCGAACCCAGGTCTCCTTCATTGCAGGTGGATCCTTTACCATATGAGCCAATTAGTTCCCAAATACAAATATTTTTCAGACATCAGCTAATCATCATCCCAGAAATCCAATCCATAACAAAGGTATATAATTGACTTTATTTTATATCACCTTTTAAAATGCATATGAGCAAGCAAGAATCTTTTAAAAACAGGCTGTCTTCACTACTCTGCCTGTTTATCATAATGAGGTGAGGAGCAAATATGGATTGAAAACAAGTCTGCAAGTCATAACTTTTGATAGAATAAATTAAGGAGACCTATCTCCCAATCTATAAAGCCCAAATGAGGGGTGGTAGCACTGAAACAAAAAAAATCACAACTTTTAGAAACCAGTAAAACTGGTGTGGTTGTAAATCTGTAACATAAAAATCACAAAACTGCTTATTGTGTCTTCAAAAGGCTAACTTTATGGAAAATTATGGTTGAAGTTATTTAAAATAAACACTGTTAAGAAAAGGAATACACTTCCCTGAGTTCACCTTTACCAAACAACATGAATGGAGTTCTTCCTATCTAACCTAAAACTCTGTTAGATTCTACCCAAACCACTTCAATATCTTGGATATTTTGAATAGAAATTAAAGAGGCAGAATTTATTTTGTGCTGAGAATGAGTGTAAAAACTGCTATCTCTGTGCTTGAGGGGTAGGGTATTTGGGAAGATGGCACGGAAAAGACATGCTTCTTTGGACTAGGATATCAGATTGACCTCTTGTGTTTGGAGGACTAAGGTAATTTGAATAAGATCAAAGGTAGAGATTTTTATTTTACACATTTAGATATACTTTATAGAAAATACAAAGCACATATCTTAAGTGTTAATTTCCATGAGTTTTGACAGCCACTCACCAAAGACACTGACAATTTACTTCACTACTGAATAATAGCTTGTACCCTTTCAGTCAATCCTTACCTACAGACAGACTTGTTCTATTTATGTCAAACAGATTAGTTTTGTCAACCATAAGTTTCATGAAAATAGAATCACACAGACTTCTGCTTCTGATTAAGAAGTACTAACTAAGATTAGACCTAGCCTTCCATTTGAAAGAAGTAAAAAAGTAGGAAAATACGTGAAAAAAAAATGTATTATATTGTACATCAGGTAATGATCCCGCGACATAAGACACCAATGAAGTGAGGCTTAAACCTGACCCAGTTTATGGTCATAAGTGAAATTCCATGTAGCTGTACAGAGCTGGCGAACCCAGGCAGAGCTGGAAAGACTGCTGAATAAAGGATGTAGTACTGAATCCAAGGAGATGAAATTGGCTGGAGTGTTCTAAAAAAGAAAGAGCTGCTCAGATGCAGGATGTGGGAGAACTACACAGGATCCCCTTCATGTACTCAGAGAGTACTAATCAGAGCATATGTGTGAGTGGAAAGTAACCAAGAGACAGTAAACAACCACTATAGATAATTAGAAGAAAGAATGTTTTGCACTCACACAGGAACATGAAGAGTGCCTTGCATTAGCCAGACTGGAGAACTTCATAGTTTAAAGAGCACTGGGTGGAGTATTCTGAAAGATCTTGCCTTGGTAGTAAGAGGTAATCATACCTAGCCTAACTAGTATCCTTTGCCCATGTGTTAAGTCGCGTTAGTCTTGTCTGACTCTTTGCGATCCCATGGACTGCAGCCCACCAGGCTCCCCTGTCCACAGGGTTCTCCAGGCAAGAATACTGGAGTGGGTTGCTGGGCCCTCCACCAGAGGCTTTTCCCGACCCAGAGATCGAACCATGTCTCCTGCATTGTAGGTGGATTCTTTACCACTGAGCCACCTGGGAAGCCTCTCCTTTCCTCATATAACATATCTTAAGAGCAAGACCAGAAAGACTCAAAATGTCTCTGAGTATCATAACTGTTTCCCAGAAAGAAACACACACACACAACATCAGGCAGTGAATAATCTAAAATCCAGAATGTGTGTGTGTGTGTGTGTGTGTGTGTGTGTGTGCGCGCGCTCAGTTTCTCAGTCATGTCTTATTCTTTTTGACCCCATGGACTGTAGCCCGCCAGACTCCTCTGTGGAATTTTTCAGGCAAGAAAACTGGAATGGGTTGCCATTTCCTACTCCAGGGGATCTTCCTGACTGAGGGGTTGAATGCAATCCTCCTGCATCTCCTGCACTGGCAGGCAGATTCTTTACTACTGTACCACCTGGGCAGGCATGAATGTCTAGCATCAAATAAAAATGTTATTAGACATGCAAAGAAGCAGATGTATATGATGTCAAATCAAGAAAATTAATCAATCAAAATCCTCAAAGAACTAGCACAGATGTTGGAAATTTAGATCAGGACATTAAAACAGTAATGTATAACTATCAAATAGGCTTTAAAAAGTGAAAGAAAAGGTTTAACATGTAGAGACATGAAATATGTAAAACTAGAGACAAACACTACAGTGCCTGAGGAGAAGATACCCATGTCTTTGGTAAAATTCTTCTATATCTTTATAGATATTTTTTACTTTATTTTCCACCAGATCCCAGGGCTTTTGTTGTTGTTGTTGTTGTTTGTTTGTTTGCTTAGTTGGCTTTATCCACCAATCACCGCCACATCTGGGTCATCTCTGATCATTTCTGGTGATTCTTTAATGAATGTGGATCACATTTTATTTTTCATGTGTTATGATTTTGAATTGAGTGTTGAATATTTTTTTGACAACTCAGTAGAGGTTGAAATAAATTATATCCATCTTCAGAAAGTGATATTTCTATCCTTCTGTCAGTTTGCTGGAGTAGGAGCTGGGTTGATATGAGGCAAGATTGAACTGTTTGAGGTCTGTGGCAGGCTTAGTTTGATTTACTTTCAAAAGAGGGATCAAAAATTATTTTCCAGCAGAAACTAGGATCTTAGCAGTGGCAAGGTTTTTAAATCTTCTCTTGCACATCCCAATGGCTAGCCCCTAACCTGTGGGCACTCTCTTGCTGCTGTGTCACTAGCTGTCATTTTTGGAGAGCCCTTTCTCTCTCTCTGGCTTCCCTGGTGGCTCAGCAGTAAAGAATCTGCCTGCTGGCATACTTGCAGGAGATACAGGTTCGATCCCTGGGTTGGGAATATCCCCTTGAGAAGGAAATGGCAACCCACTGCAGTATTCTTGCCTGGGAAATCCCACGGACAGGGGAGGCTGGCAGGCTACACTTCATGGGGTTGTAAAAGACTTGGACATGACTGAGCTACTGAACATGAACTCTCTCTTTCTAGTCCTACCTATCTTGTTCTTTCTGCTGATACTTCCCTACTTTCTATGATGACTGAATGTACTTTGTAGGAACTTCTCTCAGCTCTTCTTCCCTTTCCTGTCCTGAATCATACACTTAAAGTGTATAATAGGGATTTTATACATATACACAGACAATTTAATGCTTAGATACACAGTGTCTTTCCTGAAGTAGATTCAAATTAGTTATAATGTTTTCTTTTTAATTACACTATGGAAATATTTCTGTGGCTGTACAAGATATTCTAAATATCTGGATGCATTGATTTGAAGTGACTTATTTTGTTGAACATTTGTTCAACATTTTGTTGAAATCACTAAGTTTTTTTTTTAATTACTGAAATGTAATAAACAAAATTACATTTTTTGTTTCATTTTCAAATCATGGGGATTTTGTTTTCTTAACTTCTCTCTAGAAGTATATGAATTATAAATAAAATTTGAGTTACAGCCTTCCTTACAGAAAGCATCTTATAATTATTTGCTTCTATATGTTTCAGTAGTCCATAAGCTCATCAAGAAAAGAGGTTGTGAAATTCAACCTTCACTTGTGCCCTGTGCCTTGGTAACACACAAACACACACACACACAGAAATATATATAAATGTATGTATATGAAACTATTACTCTGTTCTGGTATAGAATCAGTACAGTTGATTTACTGTTTTATTGGATCTTATTGAGATTTTACTCATTAACCTAAAATGCTTTGGGCTTTGGGAGTATAAAGCCAAACTCTATTACAGTCATAATTATTCAAATATATCATGCCATGTTTCACTTTAAGTCCTTGTCCCAAAGGAAGTTTTTTTCTTAAAATATTTTTATTCTTTCCTTATAATGAAAATTGTATTTGCTTTTGACTTATAAGTTTTAATACCTCTTTTTTTTATATCTTTGCTTAACTTTCAAAGAATCAGATTAACGCAATTTCTTTCATTACAACTACAAAGTCCAAGTAACCTATTCCAGCAAGAATTACATGGCTAATGATCAAATGTAAGAAAAAAAACAACCATTCACCCTCAAAAGTCTGAAATTACATATTCTTGAGACTAAATGGGAATTTGTTTTAACCTCAGACCAAATTATTGTTTGTCAGGAGAAATTTATTGCATTTTAAAGTACCAGAAGATAAACATATTTCAATATAGACTGCCATTTCTTTTTTGCAAGCCAGTATTTATTTAAGACTATTTTTTTTCTCTGTGCATATTTTTGGCTTTTCCCTCCCAAGTCATTTGCTGTTTTATAGCAAATGAAAATATGTTTGCGGAAATTGCATATAAAACTGTTTATTGAGACTTAAATCTTCTGTGGCAGTTTTGTTTTTTCACCAAACCTCACAGTTGCAGTTTCTCTCCCTCCCCCCCCCCCTCTCTCTCCCTCTCTCTCTGATCGTGTCTCTCTGCTCCTCTCCATGCTTTTTCTCAGCCTCAACCTTTCACTCTCTCTCTCCAAGAGACTTTGTATAATTAAACCCCAGTATCTTCTATACCCTCAGTCTGTCCTTCAGTCCAGTAGTTCGGCTAGGACACTGTATGGTAAAGTTCAACTATTTAATGCTACGGAGCAGATGAGTACAGAAAAGATAGTCACATGCCTAGGATCCCAAATGTTTATATTTTGCATTAAAATGTAAGAAGGTAATTTTGCATATCATATTGGTTAGAATTTTGGTTTGGCTCCATAAAGAGACTCCGTAGTGGTTTAACAAAAGCAGAAGTATTATTATTTTTTGAAAGATTAAATTCAAGTATAAAAAGTTAGTACTAATCTAATACTGCAGGGCCATAGTGGTCTATAAGCAGGCTGCTTCCGATTTTACTGCTGTGCTACCCTTGGGATGCAGCCCAAGGAGCTAAACAGAGAAAAAGAAATTTGACCCCACCATTTACACATTAGCTCCAAAAGATGCACATATCTCTTTTCCTTCTTATATTTATTTGACTGGAACTAGTTAAAGGAGCTTACCTGGCTGCTAGGGAGGCATAAAAAGATGGCATCTATATTTAATGGTCACAAGCCTACCTAAATTTAAAGATTCCATTGCTGAAGAGTAGAAATTAGCAGTCTCTGGGGATTCATCAGATTATGTTTAAAAGGGAATAGAAAGACAGTTTCTATAAAGGGCAGAGAAACAGTGTAATAATACAATAAGATGTGGAGTGGAAAAATGTTCTCTATGTGAGGCTAATATTCAGTATTTTTATGCTGAAGGGGCCGAATTATTAAAAAGGGGAAATCTGTTGGTTTAAGACAGAGAACAATTATAGGAGTAGAGCTCTTGAGTGCTTGATATGAAATAGAATAAAAGAATTAAAGTAATCAGAAAAGGGCAGATCTCTATGACCTCATCTATATATCAATTCAGTTCAGTCACTGAGTCATGTCTGACTCTTTTCAACCCCATGAACTACAGCACACCAGGCTTTCTTGTCCATTACCAACTCATGGAGCTTATTCAAACTCATGTCCATCATGTTGGTAATGCCATCCAAACATTTCATCCTCTAACGTCCCCTTCTCCTCTCACCTTCAATCTTCCCCAGAATCAGGATCTTTTCCAATAAGTCGGTTCTTCATTTCAGGTGATCAAAGTATTGAAGTTTCATCTTCCACATCAGTCCTTCCCATGAATATTCAGGACGGATTTCCTTTAGGATGGACTGGTTGGCTCTACTTGCAGCCCAAGGGACTCTCAACAGTCCTCTCCAGTGTTACAGTTCAAAAGCATCAATTCTTCGGTGCTCAGGTCTCTATAGTCCAACTCTCACATCCATACATGACTACTGGAAAAATCATAGCTTTGACTAGATGGACCTTTGTTGGTAAAGAAATGTCTCTGCTTTTTAATATGCTATCTAGGTTGGTCATAGGTTTTCTTCCAAGGAGCAAGCTTCTTTTAATGTCATGGCTGCAATCACCATCTGCAGTGATTTTGGAGCCCCCCAGAATAAAGTCTCCCACTGTTTTCATTGTTTTCCCATCTGTTTGCCATGAGGTGATGGGACCAGATATCATGATCTTCATTTTCTGAAAGCTGAGTTTTAAGCCAACTTTTTCACACTGCTCTTTCATGTTCATCAAGGGGCTCTTTAGTTCTTCCTTGCTTTCTGCCATAAGGGTGGTTTCATCCGTATCTTATGTTATTGATATTTCTCCCAGCAATCTTGATTCCAGCTTGTGCTTCATCCAGCCTGGCATTTTGCATGATGTACTCTGCATATAAGTTAAATAAGCAGGCTGACAATATATAGCCTTGATGTACTCCTTTCCCGATTTGGTACCAGTCTGTTGTTCTATGTCCAATTCTAACTATTGCTTCTTAACCTGCATACAGATTTCTCAGGAGTCATATATATATATATGGAATCATAAAAAAAAAAACCTATAGAAATAAAGAGCAGATTAGTGGTACCAAGGGATGGGGGTGGGAAGTGTGGGACAAAAGAACGAAGGTGGTCAAAGTGTACAAACTTCTGCTATTAAAGTCAGTAAGTTCCAGAGCTGTAACGTACAGCATGGTGACTATAGTTAACAACACTGTTGTATACTTGAAAGTTACTAAGAGAGTGAATCTTAAAAGCTCACATCATGTGCAAAAATATGTGAGATGATGCATACGTTTAACTGGCCTTATTGTGGCAATTGTTTTGCAGTGTATACATATATCGTCATTATTTTGTACATATTGAATGTACACAATGTTGACAATCAATTATATTTCAATAAAAATGGAAAAAATAAACAGTGCAAATGTTAAGCAAGAACCAAGGCAATTCAATAGTTACAATGGGAGGGAAGAAACCAAAAACTTTTAATCCACTTCTTGGCCGGTAGACATGGTAATTCTTTTCATGTTGCCTCTATTTACCCAGTCAAATAAGAAGTTGGAAAGATGGCGAGAATGTTGGATGCTGGAAGTTTAAAGAGGGAGGAGAAGATATTTATATGGTTTTTCAGAGAATAAGATGGAGAACCAAGTGACAAAGGAGCCATAGATAACTGTTTTTAAAACTCCTAGCAGTATAAAGTCATAAATTTAACACAACATGTCAGTGGTAGCATCTTTCCTGGAAATATATTCAACTGTTCAGAAGTAGATATAGGATAGAGCTGAGAATTATGATTATTTGAGTTTTACCAGACAAGTTTTCAAAGGGAAGAAATACACAATGAGAGGATAGTAATGTTTGGAATCAAAAGCATATGATGCTTGCTTGGTATGAAAGAAGGCAAGATGTGAGGGGAGTAATAGAAAAATGATGCAGCCAAAAATGAAGACTATGACAGAGTTGAATCACTGGAGCGTATGGAAAAAACCACTACAATATTGTAAAGTAATTAGCTTCCAATTAAAATAATTAATTAAAAAAAAAGAATCACTGGAGTGAGGGTACAGCTGGTGTAAGATGAAAAGTTAGGAGATTCTGGTCAAAATGATTTGTGAACCTTGAGTGTGGCTATGAAAATGCTTGGCTGAAGTGGTTAAAATCAGTGAAAGAAGGGGATCAAATGAATGTTGCTGATGGTAGTCCATTTCAGAGAGCTGAGTGGAAGGAGTTGTGCCTAGGATATCTAAATCATATTAAGGAATATATAAAGCATTGTAGGGATCAGAGATGACCTGAAAGGCTGAGATTCTTGTGGTAACAGAATCAAAAGGATTGGTAGGGCATTAGGAAATCGGTCCTAATGGTCCCTCATGGTAAGATGGTAACAAGTTCTAATTATAATCATTAGGGCATAGGAGGTTGAATTCCTAAGCAGTTTGCTGTGATACAACAAGGATTATGTATATAGGATGTGTGGCAATCTCAACAGAAGCAAATGCAATTCTTCAGACACCTGTTCAAATATCTTAGTGCAAACGTCAGGTCAGGAGTGGTCATATCAGGAGAACGTAGAGGAGCTGATACTTTTAAGCCATGAAAATATCTACTACTACTATGTTATATAAGGCCTTGGCGAGGTGGTTCAAATTTTGAAGAATTAGTAAAAATTATTCAGATTAGAAGAAGAAGGATATCTTATCTCAGGCAAGAATATGAACAAAGGGAAATTTCAAAGGTGCAAATGAACATGGAAAAGTTTTGGAACAATGATCAGGGTTTGCCATGTGACTAAAATTTAGGGTATGAGTGTGTACATGTGTCTAACTTTTGGGAGTTTATTTTATTTTGGGGGGGGAGAGTTTAGAAAGGCTGAATATATATAAAAGTGAGTCATATTTAATTCTAAGAAATTGGAACTTTATCCTGGAGGCATTAAGAAAGTATTAAGCACTATTTTTTTTTTAAGTAAGGGACACTTAAATTTGTGTTTTAGGATTATCCCTTTGGAAAGAGCATGGATGATTGATTAAAAAGGATTGATGGTGAAGGGAGGAGATGGCTGCAATATGTTAAATTGCTTGCCTTGTATATTATTGTTCAGTAAATATTAACTCTGAAAAGCCAAGTGTTAATTGCTCAGTCATGTCTGACTCTGTGGGACCCTGAGGAGTGTAGCCTGCCAGGTTCCTCTGTCCATGGGATTTCCCAGGCAAGGATACTGAAGCGGGTTGCCGTTTCCTTCTCTAGGGGGTCTTCCCAACACAGGGATCAAACCCAGGTCTCCTGCACTGCAGGCACATCCTTTACCTTCTGAACCACCAGGACCCTTTGAAAAGCCATAACAACTATTGTTTTCATTTCCCAGATATGTGATTTGATAAACACTTCTCTCTCAACCTACAAGTTAAATTGACTAGCTATAGGATATCATTGTAGCATGATTGTATATAGATAAAGATAATCCCTAAATAAGACCAACTGCCACAAATGGCACATAACAAGAGTTTAGGAGTGCTGCATAATGCAGCTGGCATCCAGTGTGTGCACGTGCGTGTGTGGATGTGTGTGTGAATGAGAGAGAAGTGTGAAGCGGCTCAGCAGAACGAGCGAGGGACAGATGCCAGTCTGAGAAAAGGGTGGTTTATGCCACACTGCAGCTCCACAACTAATCTGCAAGGCTGCTGAGAAGCCAGCCTGTGATTCTCCTGTCACTTCATTAGGAGACATATGCCATATATCACCAAATATTACACCCCAAATGGCGAGACACTGTGAGACAATAGCTCTCGTTTTTGTTTTTTTTTTTCCCTGAACTCACATACCAGTCCATGTGAAAGATCCTTAGTGACTGGAAATGAAAAAGAATTCAATGAAGATGGATACAAAATCTAGGGAAACAAGAAAGCATCTTTTGCTCCTTTGAGGTGCCTGTATAACATTGGTGGCACTAGTGGTAAATAACTCACCTGGCAATACAGGAGATGCCAGAGACGCTGGTCTGAGCCCTGGGTTGGGAAGATACCCTGGAGGAGGAGATGGCGATCCACTCCAGTGTTCTTGCCTGGAGACTCCCGTGGGCAGCAGAGCCTGGCAGGCTAGTCCATGGGGTCAGAGTTGGATATGACTGAAGGAACTTAGCACTTAAAACATTGAGTACCAGAAGTGATACCTTAATTGCATTAAAAATAATGCAATTATTATTAAAAACAAAGATTCATAACAAATAATTATTATTAACAACATAGATTAAAATCATGCTTCCTGCCAAACCAAAGGATAAATAATGTAGAGTCTTAAATTCAAAATTCTCTAGTAAAGGGTACAGTATAAAGATCCATATAAATAAAATTATAATTACAATATAGTATGTAGTGTCTCTAACAAAGATGTGAACAAAGAACCATGAGAGCTTGGTAAAGGAAGTGACAGTGGCACCCTACTTCAGTACTCTTGCCTGGAAAGTCCCATGGATGGAGGAGCCTGGTGGGCTGCAGTCCATGGGGTTGCTAAGAGTCAGACACAACTGAGCAACTTCACTTTCACTTTTCACTTTCATGCATTGGAGAAGGAAATGACAACCCACTCCAGTGTTCTTGCCTAGAGAATCCCAGGGACGGGGGAGCCTGGCGGGCTGCCATTTATGGGGTCACACAGAGTTGGACACGACTGAATTGACTTAGCAGCAGCAGCAGCAATTGTGCTTTAGGGCAAAAAGAAACATTATGACGACCATGTTCCAGACACTAAAGAAGGCAATTTGCATATGCTAAGTATCAACTCCAAGTCAAACAGCTGTTACTTAGATCTGGATTTCAAATACAGCCTCCAGCCCTGTGCTACTTCATTATACCACACTGCTTCTTTTAACTATGGTATATTGAGTTATAGGATTTTATATGAGAAGAGATTAACCTTGAATAAGAGAAATCCCAGAAGCACAGGACTTCCAACTTCTAATTTGCAAAGAAACTTCATGTACATAGAATATGTGTAGAACCAGTGGTTGGATTATACTTGGCAGTGACAGATTTTCTCTTCTTAGGCTGCAAAATCACTGTGGATGGTGATTGCAGCCATGAAATAAGACAACTGCTTCTTGGAAGGAAAGCTATAACAAACCTAGATAGCATATTAAAAAGCAAAGACATCACTTTGCCAACAAATGTCCATCTAGTTAAAGCTGTGGTCTTTCCAGTAGCCATGTATAGAAGTGAGAGTTGGACCACAGAGAAGGCTGAGCACCAAAGAATTGATGCTTTCCAATTGTGATGCAGGAGAAGTCCCTTGGACAGCAAGGAGATCAAACCAGTCAATCCTAAAGGAAATCAACCCTGAATACTCATTAGAAGGACTGATGCTGAAGCTGAAGGTCTAATACTTTAGATATCTGTTGTGAATAGTCAACTCACTGGAAAAGACCCTGATGCTGGGAAAGATTGAAACAAAAGCAGAAAAGGACAGCAGATGATGAAATGGTTGGATGATATCACTGATTCAATGGACATGAACTTGGGCAAACTCAGAGATAGTGAGGGACAGAGAGGCCTGGCCTGCTGTAGTCCATGGGGTTACTAAGTGTCAGACATGACTTAGTGACTGAACAACCACCATAGCTCTGTGAGAAAACGTTTCAAAAAACTAAATTTAGAAAAGGCAGAGGAACCAGAGATCAAATTGCCAACATCCACTGGATCATAAAAAAAGCAAGAGAGTTCCAGTAAAGCATCTACTTCTGCTTTATTGACTATGCCAAAGCCTTTGACTGTGTGGACCATAAAAAACTCTGGAAAATTCTTAAAGAAGTGAGAGTCCCAGACCACCTGACCTGCCACTTGAGAAATCTGTATGCAGGTCAGAAAGCAACAGTTAAAACTGAGTGTGAAACAACAGACTAGTTCCAAAGTGGGAAAGGAGTCCGTCAAGGCTGTATATTATCACCCTGCTTATTTGACTTATATGCAGAGTACCTCATGAGAAATGCTGGGCTGGGTGAAGCACAAGCTGGAATGAAGATTGCTGGGAGAAATATCAATAACTTCAGATACTCAGATGACACCACCCTTATGGCAGAAAGTGAAGAAGAACTAAAGAATCTTCTGATGAAAGTGAAACATGAGTGAAAAAGTTGGCCTGAGGCTCAACATTCAGAAAATCAAGATCGTGGCATCTGGTCCCATCACGTCATGGCAAATAGATGGGGAAACAGTGGCTGACTTTATTTTGGGGGGCTCCAAAATCACTTCAGATGGTAACTGCAGCCATGAAATTAAAAGGTGCTTGCTCCTTGGAAGAAAACCTATGACCAACCTAAACAGCATATTAAAAAGCAGAGGCATTACTTTGCCAACAAACATGCATCTAGTCAAAGCTATGGTTTCTCCTGTGATCATGTATGGTTGTGAGAGCTGGACAATAAAGAAAGCTGAGCACTGAAGAATTGACGCTTTTGAACTGTGATGTTGGAGAAGAATCTTGAGGGTCCCTTGGACTGCAAGGAGATCCAACCAGTCCATTTTAAAGGAAATCAGTCCTGAGTATTCATTGGAAGGACTAATGCTGAAAGTGAAACTCCAATACTTTGGCCACCTGATGCAAAGAACTGATTCCTTGGAAAAGACCCTGATGCTGGGATAGATTGAAGGCAGGAGGAGGAGGGGACAACAGAGGATGAGATGACTGGATGGCATCACCAACTCAATGGACATGAGTTTGGGTAAACTCCTGCAGTTGGTAAAAGACAGGGAGGCCTGGCGTGCTACAGTCCATGAGGTCGCAAAAAGTTGGACACGACTGAGTGAACTGAACTGAACAGTCAGAAGCATCAGCTAATTAACATTTTTCTCATATCAGAATAAATATTCAGAGATGGGATGACTGGTAAGTCAAAGATGTAAATAGCTTCCAAACACTCTTCAAATTCTGTTATAACTGTTAGTTCTTGAAACATGCAAAGGTATTGGGTTGGTCAAAAAGTTGGTTCAGGATCTTCTGCAGCATCTTATGGAAAAATCCAAATGGACTTTTTGGCCAATCCAGTATATTTGAGAAACTTTAAGGCAAGCTTCAAAACAGTAGTATAGAAAGAAGCATGGCAATATCCAAAAGAAAAGTCTTAGAAATCACTAAGTAGATAAAAGAGCAAGATGTAAATATGCTGAAAGATGTGCCAGTGGACAACTCTTATCAGCACTGGCACAAGCAAAGTCTAGACATATGAGACAGAAAGCTTTCAAGAATTCAATTGAAAAAAAAAAATCCAGAGCTAAAGATATCTTTTCTAAGAAGGCTGGATGTGGGTAAGAGTTGGATATGGGTATCAATACAGTGAGGATTATGGACAGACCAGGTTTAATATGAAGGCACTTGGTACCTGGGAATTAATTAAAGAAAAGAAGGAAAAGACAAATAAAGGAATATAGTACTCACAAATTAACATCTTTAAAAATTAGCTAATCCTTACCAAGCCTTTCTGACCAAGTAGTCTTTGTATTTAGAACTGAGTATACCGGTGTGAAGGCAGACAAAAGTGATGCTTTAATTTACATGCCATGAACAGCTCTCTATTAAAGTGGTTATGGGGTATCCATATATTAAACAAATGTATGAGCAATCCTGCCAAAAACTAATGAATTTCATGGATTTTCTTTAATGTAAAAATGTCTCTGGTTCAAAGCCAGGGATTTCTGTAGATATAATATATAATGTGCAGCAAATCATGATATGCATTTGGATACAAAGCTAAGGACTATAGTATTTTCATATATTTTATTTCATTTACTGTTTGGGTTATGCATTGATTAGGAGAATCCTATTCCAAGTAGAATTATATACCAAATCTGAACAGTTTGAACAGTATCTTAGCAAATAATTTATCAGGCTGATTTAACATAATACCACTTTGTCATTGACATTTTTGTTAACTTTGAGCATATTTTTTAACCTTTGAATTTTTTTTCAGTAGCATATTTTATT
>SJYC01053731.1:0-32573 GCA_006408675.1 Madoqua kirkii | reverse complement strand
GATATTTCAACACAAAGTTTCAACAAAGTTATTGATATTTTCTTAAAGGTTTTAGAATATTATAATTTTGAGAAAGGTCATAATTAATAGGATAAAGAAAAAAGAAATATTTTAAGTGATATGAATGAAACAGTTTATTTGTATACCCTTTTAGAAGGGAGACATCTCATTCAAAATTACACATCTAAGAGTTTATACATTTCAACATACTGACTTGATATTAAAATTTTAATCCATCACTAAAAACTTACAAAATGTTGATGCAAAATATCTTGTTAGATATACTATTAAATATAAATTTATAGTAATTTTTTAAAGTTCATATTTCAAAAATGTTATTTTCTATATTCCTAAATTGGAATTCAGAGGTCTGTATATTTTCAGTAGAAAACCTCTTTTGTAATCCTTTTAGAAAATCAATTGAGTTTATCTGTTTCCTTGTTATTTGCAATTCAGAGGAAACTCTTGCATGTTACCTGGAAAGTTGCTGAGGACTCTATTTGAGGGGTTTTCTTGGGCAGATATAAAGGTTTAAGTTTTTAATACCCATACCCTTTCCACCCAAGAGAAGAGCCATCCCTAGACAAGAGCTCTGAAGAGAATTTTGAGATGAGCTGGATAGAGCAGCTTTTAAAATCCTCCCAAAGGATTTGGCTTCATTAAAAAAAAAAAAATCCTATAATTTGAAAAGATAAGCCTTTTACTCTTAGATGGATCCCGTGGCTAGGAATAATATTGGTACCATAGAGCTTACTACAAAAAGGTTACATCATTTGGGGATAAATCAACTGTTGTGAAGTTCAGGCTTTTTCTGTGGGCTCAGTTCTAAAAGCTGAGTTTTCAAACAAAAAAAATGAAGAGAAGAACAGCCTAGATCTAGTTTGACTGAAACTGAACTTCTGATTCCACAATCTCTAAAACTCCAAACCTCTATCATTTCTTAACAGTTCTCATATTAACTTTCCTATGGCAAAGTATGAACTCCATACTTTATGTAATCATGTTCTTCCACCACAAACCTGGCACAGAATTAAGTTTGTTACCCAATTTATACCACAAATTCTTTCAGACCTTGCACATCATGGTAATTATACTTCATAGATGTTTGAAAGGATCATGGAGAGGCACCAAATCAGCATCGTATAGCCTTTGCAGTCTTTGCTGGATTCCCTTCTCATTACAGTTCCTTTCTCTCTTTGATCCCCTGATAAACCTAGTTTGAATGACTTGGAGCCTCCAACCACCAGAACACTGAAAGAACCAGCATTCCACAAGCCCATAATCCTTCTAAGCTTCAGCAATAGGTACAGATATGTGCTTATTCTGATTTGGGCTAGAGTCTCTGCAGGAGACTGGTGTGGTTATGGAAGAAGGAGGAGAAAGAGAAAAACAATGGCTTTATCTCCATGATGGAAGAAAATATTAGAGCATATCTCTAGATATCACTTCTCCAAAACACTTAATGATCACAGAATTTTGGAGTGAAAATAGGACATATTACATTTACATCTTGAATTGAGCCCTCTCTTCTGAACCCAGCTTCCTACTAAACGTCTCCACTTCCTTGCCTTTTCAAACTCAATCTGTACTACACTGATGGGCTTCCCAGGTGATGCTAGTAGTGAAGAACCTGCTTGTCAATGCAAGAGACAGAAGAGATGTGGGTTTGATCCCTGGGTCAGGAAGATGCCCTGGAGGAAGGCATGGCAACCTACTCCAGTATTCTTGCCTGGAGAATCCAGTGAACAGAGGAGCCTGGTGGGCTACAGTCACAAAGAGTTGGACTCGTCTAAAGCAACTTAGCAGATAAGCACACATACTACACTGATATGACTTTCCTAAAAATACTTTATCTGCAGTGTTTCCTGACCTCAGAGAATGGTGACAGCAATGATCCAGCTGCACAGACCAGAACTCAGAACTGCTCTTTCTCCCTCCTCACTCTAAAACTTCAGCAAGTTACTAAGTTCGTTCTCTTCTATGATTTTCTTTAATACCTCTGCATGTATCCATCCCTTTCCAAAAATAAGCAAAAGCTCTGATTGGCCATTACCTCAACTGCTAATACAACTCTTCTTTGCTCTCTCTCCATCTATGCATCCTATACCATCTCCCACAATAGAGCCATAGAAAGAAAGAAAGTGAAGTCACTTAATCATGTCCAACTCTTTGCCACCCCATGGACTATAGCCTACCAGGCTCCTCCATCCATGGCTTTTCTAGGCAAGAGTACTGGAGTTGGAGTGTGGGTTGCCATTTCCTTCTCTAAGGGATCTACCCAACACAGAGATGAAACCCAGGTCCCCTGCATTGCAGGCAGATGCTTTACCATCTGAGCCACCAGTTATCAATATCAATATCAATATCAATATCAATATATACATGCATATATATACATTCATTAAGGTCAGTTGTCTTTGCCGATTAAATGAAAGAGTTTAAAAGATATTTCAGGGGCTACTTGTTACCAGGGCTACAGGAAAAATGAATCCTTTCTAGGAGTGTGAAGATGGGATTTATTCTCTTCTGCCCACTACTTTTCTTTACTTGCTTAACATCAGCTTGTCTTTAGCACTCAGCTTACTTGTTACTTCCTCAGGGATAGTTTTTGTGACATACTGTTCACTAAACATTACCACTTAATCCTACACTTCCTGTTGCTGACATACATCAAAATGTTAACCACTACTCCACCACTTCCTGTCTTGCCTGCTAGACTATATATCCATAATGAGAGGAGCTATATCTTTCTTACTTATCAATATATATTTCCTTATTTGTTGTTCAGTTGCTAAGCTGACTCTGTGATCTCATGGACTGCAGCTCACCAGGCTCCGTTGTCCTCTACTATCTCCCAGACTTTGCTCAAATTCATGTCTGTTGAGTTAATGATGCCATCCAACCATCTCATTCTCCATCACCCCCTTCTCCTGCCTTCAATCTTCTCCAGCATCAGGGTCTTTTTCAATAAGTTGGCTCTGCATCAGGTGGTCAAAGTATTGGAGCTTTAGCTTCAGCATCAGTCCTTCCAGTGAATATTCAGGACTGATTCACTTTAGGATTGACTGGTTTGAGCTCCTTGCAGTCTGAGGGACTCTCAAGAGTCTTCTCTAGCACCACAGTTCTAAAGCATCAATTGTAAGGCACTCACCCTTCTTTACAGTCCAACTCTCATATCCATACATGACTACTGGAGAAACCGTAGCTTTAACTAAATGAACCTTTGTCAAAGTGACATCTCTACTTTTTAATATAAGGTCTAAGTTTGTCATAGCTTTCCTTCCAAGAAGTAAATGTCTTTTAATTTCACAGCTGCTGTCACTGTCCACAGTGATTCTGGAGCCCAAGGAAAGAAAGACTGTTACTGCTTCCAACTTTTCCCTTCTATTTGCTGTGAAATGATGAGACTGGATGTCATGATCTTAGTTTTTTGAATGATGAATTTTAAGCCAGTTTTTTCACTCTTTTCTTTCCCCTCTCCACTTTCTGCCATTAGGGTGCTGTGTGTGTATGTGTATGTGTGTGAGTCTCTCAGTCACGTCTGCCTCTTTGCAACCACATAGACACTAGTCGTGTAGGCTCGTCTGTCCCTGAAATTCTCTAGGCAAGAAGACTGGAGTGGATTGCTATTCCCTTCTCCAGGTGAGCTTCCCAAACCAAGGGTTGAACCCTGGTCTCAAGCATTGCTGGCAGATTCTTTACCATCTGAACCACCAGTTAAGCCTCAGTAGGGTGGTATCATCTGCAGATTAGAGATTATTGATATTTCTCCCAGCAACCTTAATCCCAGTTTATAATTCATCTAGCCAGGCATTTTGCATGATGTACACTGCATACAAGTTAAATAAGCAGGGCGACAATATACAGCCTTGTCAGACTCCTTTCCCAATTTGGAACCAGTCAATTGTTCCATGTTGAGTTCTAACTGTTGCTTCCTGACTGATATACAGATTTCTTAGGAGACAGGTAAGGTAGTCTGATATTCTCATCTCTTTAAGAATGTTCCACTGTGTGTGTGATTCACACAGTCACAGGCTTTAGAGTAGTCAATGAAGCAGAAGTAGATGTTTTTCTGGAATTCTCTTGCTTTCTCTATAATCCAATGAATGCTGGTCATCTCTCTTTCCTCTTTTTTTCCTAAAACCAACTTTTATGACAGGAACTTCTTGGTTCACATACATAAGGCTAGCCTGAAGGAAATAGAGCATAACCTTACTAGCATAAAAAATAAGTGTGATTATATGGTAGCCTGAATGTTCTTTGGCATTGCTCTTGTTTGGGATTGAAATGAAAACTGACCTTTTCCAGTCTGACAGCCACTGATGAGTTTTCCAAATTTGTTGACCTATTGAGTGTAGCACTTTAACAACATCATCTTTTAGTATTTTAAGTATTTCTGTGGAATTCCATTACCTCAACTAACTTTGTAGTAATGCTTCTGAAGGCCATTGACTTCACATTCAAGGATATCTGGCTCTAAGTGAGTGACCACATCATTATAGTTATCCAGGTGTTTAAGAACCATTTTTGTATAGTTCCTCTGTATTCTTGCCACCTCTTCTTAATTTATTCCTACCCATAGGAAATTAAGGTTGGAAAAATCTATAGTTAGCCTACAATTATGCTCCAGGTTACATAGACTGTAAAAGACAGAACACTCTTTCAATCTTGCATTTTCTGGCACTAAAACCAATGCTTCATCCACCATCCTCCAGATACCTCCCACAGGCAAAAATAAGAAAATGACAGGAGTCTCTGAAACCTTGTTTAAAAAGTCACCCTCATTTTTCTGCTGAGACTTGGGTAATTTTTCTTAATTCTATAACAAAGCTTCTTTAGAGCAGAAGAAAAGCACCCCGTATAAAACTTTTAGCAAGGAGTAGCCACTATATCTCTCCAATACACTGGGCCACTAAATTATGATCACATTATAGCAACAATGAGAATGCCAGGGAGTGATGGAATATGAACGCGCTTCTATAAACAGAAAGTATATACTCATATTCTGTGAAAGAAGTCAGTCAAGCAGAGACTTTTCAAATAACTGGCAGTGTACCGACTCTCAGTGAAAGCCGACTGATAGACTTGTGATATAATTTAGAGGGTGGTGTGCATATATTTTCAACTTTATTATTTTCATTTGTGGTAAGGGAATTTAGATCTGAAAGATGTAATGGAATTGTATGTTTTGTATGTTATTTGAACGTCTAATAAGCATCTCTATCTACTATGGATAATGTTGATAACAAAGTCAAGGCTCTGTGCAGGGTGGGTTTATTTTTATCAAGTACAACTTGTTATCATTTGTTTAAAGGCAAGGCTACAATTCATTTTAAGATAGTTAAATACTTCATTCAGGACTGCTCAAAACTGTCTTATCTGAATATTTTGGTCTCAGGGTGCAAACTTCAGTTTCTACACAGTACAGGTTTTGATATGTTAAGGCTCAAGTTGACGTACATAGACATAAAATTGCAAAACAACCCAAGAAGTTTCATAAAAAAAAAAATAATAATAATCCTTGCAGATGAGAGAACCAAGAATGTAAGTTTGAATAAAAGCAAGTTTTGCTGTGAAGAGAGAAAGAGATCTTATTTAGTTGTTGTTGTTGTTGTTGTTTTAATGGAGCTTTTGGAGGGTGACTATGTAAACACTACAGAATTATATGATAATGTCTATGGTCATGTCTATTATGCTTCAGTTCCTAGGGCTCCAATTTCATCTAGTGGTAGGTAACTTTATGGAAGTAACTTTTCTGTAAAAACAACATAATCATGTTGAAGAGCATGAGATATGCTATAAATGTTTGAGTAAAATGTACTTTCACAGTCCTCTGCTGTTTTATCTGAGTGGAGCATAGTGAAAAGCAGTGAAGTACAGGTTGGTGTTTTCTCTTCTTCTTTTCCTTTTCTTCTTTGTTTTTCCTTCCATCTTCCCTATGATCTTGAATTTTGCGTGAAAAGATCTATATTTCTAAAGTCTCAAAGAGGTCAGGGACCCAAAAAAACATTTCATTAGACTGGAGATAAGTAGAATTTTTGACATTAAAGACTGTTAGAATTTATTGGAACACATTTTGAAAATATTCGGTGTTAAAGAGTAAAATGATACTCCCACAGAAACTGAAAATGAAAAGAAACAGTTTACCAATGGTTGTTAAAATGACATGTATCAATAAAAGCCAAAAATGTTATGGGCAACAGTGTAAGAAAAACTCCATAAGGATTTTCTGAGGTAACAGTGGATAGCTTTGAGTTTCTCTAAATCTGTAGTTGAGAATCAAGTCAAACCAAAAGTTCTTTTTTCTTCAGCTTTATTGAGGTATAATTGCTATTTAAAATTGTAAGATATTTAATGTATACATTGCAGTGATTTGATATATGTTTACATTGTGAAGGCATTTTCCCCATCTGCTTAATTTTCAAATCCTATTATTACTTCACATATTTACTTATTTATTTATTTTTTGGTGAGAAGAACATTTAACTTTTGTTCTCTTAGCAAATTTCTATTATGCCATACAGTCACCATATTTTACATTCGATTCTATGACCTTTCAGGATCCTTATTATGCTGCAACCCCTACCCCCACAGCCACTCTGTTTCTGAGTTGGCTTGTTTTTATCCTTTGTTCGAGAGCGAAGCATCTTTGTTAAAGTGTTTTCTTAGGATAGTATTTCTGGAGGGGTGAAGCTTGAAGTGTTACATGTACACACTGAAGAATATGAAATATCTCTTTTGTAGACTGCTGGTGCTAACATTGTGAGTAGTGCTAAGTTAGATATAGACTCCTGGATCTGTGCAAGCATGAATGATTATGGATATTTAATTCAGATTTGTGAGAACATGGAATTATTTAAAAAAGAACAACAAGTTCAAATAAGAAAGTATTAAGATATTTTAAAGATGGATGACTTATGCCAAAAGAATAATAGTTAAGAAATTATGGTTACCTACAAGAACAGGACATCTTTGGGGGATTACAGATAGTTTAGTATGATGACTAACATTGAAAGATTAGTAAAGAATGAGAAGAGTTAAGACTGTGTAATGACTATTTATTTCTGCATAAGAAACTTAGTAGTTTAAAACAATAGATCTTTATTATTTTGCATTAATCATTTCTGAGGATCAGATATTTGGGAGCAGCTTAGCTTGTGATTCTGGCTCAAGGTCTCTCATAAGACTCCAGTGAAGCTGCATCATTTAAACTTGGACTGTGGTTGGAGGATTCCCTTCCAAGGAGGTTCATTCCCATGGCTATTATCTGGAGTTCTCACTTCCTTACTACCTGTAGGCTGTTTACAAAGTTTTTGTTTGTTTGATTTTACCATGTGATCATTTTCAAAGGCGTACAAATGAAAGAGAGGAAACCCAAGGTGGAAGCTTGGAAATCTCGTGCTTTTACACCGTAATCTCTGAAGTGACTTTCCATCACTTCTGCCATATTAACACAAACCCAACCTGCTACTCTTGTGGAAGGAGAGAAGGAGGGTGGAATTGAAGGAATTGGGTATCATTGGAAGTCATTTTGGAGGTTTATTTTTTGGGGCTTCAAAATCACTGCAGATGGTGACTACAGCCATGAAATTAAAAGACGCTTATTCCTTGGAAGAAAAGTTATGACCAGTCTAGATACTATATTCAAAAGCAGAGACATTATTTTGCCGACTAAGGTCCATCTAGTCAAGGCTATGGTTTTTCCAGTGGTCATGTATGGATGTGATAGTTGGACTGTGAAGGAGGCTGAGCACCAAAAAATTGATGCTTTTGAACTGCAGTGTTGGAGAAGACTCCTGAGAGTCCCTTGGACTGCAAGGAGATCCAACTAGTCCATTCTGAAGATCAGCCCTGGGATTTCTTTGGAAGGAATGATGGTAACGCTGAAACTCCAGTACTTTGGCCACCTCATGCAAAGAGTTGACTCATTGGAAAAGACTCTGATGCTGGAAGGGATTGGGGGCAGGAGGAGAAGGGGACGACAGAGGATGAGATGGCTGGATGGCATCACTGACTCAATGGACATGAGTCTGAGTGAACTCCTGGAGATGGTGATGGACAGGGAGGCCTGGCGTGCTGTGATTCATGGGGTCACAGAGTCGGACATGACTGAGGGACTGAACTGAACTGAACAGGTAATAAAGGGAAAGCCATAAAAGACAATTACAGAGTCAGGGACACCTAAGATACTAGTTTGAAAATAAACAGCTTTCACCAAATATATGCATTTGCCTTTCCTTTCTCAATTTACCCAAGATATACATTCTAGACTTTCATATTTCAAAGTCACACTTACAGCAATTTTATAAGAATGGAGCAATTTCAGAATAAAATTAAAGAAGAAAATAAACCATTTTTCTTGGATTCTGTCTTATTTAGTTGAATTGTGAACAACTGCTTTTATTTCTATAGAAACACGGTGCTTAAATGGATAATCATTTCCTAGTACATGTGAAGATACTAAAGTCTGCGTGTGAACTGATTTCCCCAAGGTGTCACAGCTTATTAACCAGCTGTGTTGAAAATAAATTTCATCCTTTGTCTCCATCCTCTCTTTCCTCTGCCTCCTCTTGCTGTCTCCTCTGTGGCTAGATATCACAGTACAGTTCAACTAAACCCGTATATTTCTCACAGTCTTTAGCTGTGCTTTCCAATATGGTAGCCACTAGCTTCATGGGATTATTTAAACTTGTAATTAAATTGTTAGTCACTCAGTCATGTCTGACTCTTTGCAACTCCATGAACTGTAGCCTGCCTCTCTCTGGAAGCAGCTTCCCTGGTAGCTCAGACAACAAAAAAATTTGCCTGTAATTCGAGACCAGGGTCTGGAAGATTCCCTGGAGAAGAGAATGGCAACCCATTGCAGTATTCTTGCCTGAAGAATTACATGAACAGAGTCTGGCAGGCTATACAGGCCGTGGGGTCACAAAGAGTTGGACACGACTGAGCGACTAACACTTTCACTTTCAAATAGAAACATATAATATTAAAACCTCAATCTCTTAGTTGTACCAGGTCCATTTCAAATGCCCATTAGCTATGTACAACTAAAAGGAAGTATATTATCAGCCATATAGAAAATTTTCCTCACCATCAAAAGTTTTATTGAAAAACACTGATCTGTGGTATATCTCTGATGCATTTTGTTTCCCCTGTGAGGTATGAATATAGGCTAGATACTGTGATTTACCCAAACCCAAACATTATTTTTCCCTAATATCTAAATATCTGTGTTATAGGTTGGTCTGTGGCTTTTAACAGGTAATTAATTTTGAAAGGCCACAATGAAAATTTTAATTGGTTGTTCCACATCCTTTACAACGATCCCTACAATATTTAATTATCTATCAGAGAACAATTAATTAATTAGACCACAGATGTAGGGAAACACCTCATCAGTCACAGAACTCTGTTTTTTTTTCCATATTCACTTTTTTTTTAGGTGAAAAACCTAATCACTAAGAGAAATCATATACTACATTTTCTTCAGGCTAGACTCTTAAATCTGTTAACTATAAGAGGTTTTACAAAAGCCACTTATTTGGTTTCCCTGCTTCATACCATCTCACTGATATCATCATCAGTGTTCTCTTGCTAAATGTTGGCTTAATTAAGTTCTTCCCTTCTTAAAGATATTTTTAATCCTTGACAAACTCCAACTCCTTAATGTGTTTCATTAAGGCCCGTATAATCTGTGATCAACCCACCTCCCTGTATTTGTCTCCTGACATATATTCAGACTCATCCTTAATTTTTCAACATTTTCTAAACTCATAAAGTCCTTTATTTCTTTTAAGGTTTTGCATATGTTATTTTTACCTCCTTTAGCCTCTTGAAATGCTTATTTATTCTTTAAGGCTCAGCTATAAATATCACCCCTTACAGGTTTTATTGGTCAAAGTTAATAAGCTGTCCTTTGTGCTCTGACAGCTCCAAAGGATATACTACGAAATCATTATAGTACTTTCTAACTTGTATCAAAATGTCTATATCTTCTGCCAGCCTATATGCTTTTAAATGACCACGGTTGTGTCTCAGTGATTTTAGATAGCATTCATGACCGTTCTAGCCATCAAACATAGTTTGAGAGTGAATAAATGGATGAATAGATGACTGAATGTTTTGAGTGAATGAAGGAATGAATGAATGGATACATGAAGTTGACAAAAAAGCAACCCAAGAGAAATTATCTCGGGTTTTTCACAGCTCTTTCTGCGTCCAGAAGTGAATGTCAATTGAATTTTTCTGCCCGCATTTTTCTGTGAATAGCACCTACTTCAAACTCCATGGTGACAGCCATGAACTCTTGAAAGCAATGTTCCAAAAACATGATTGAACCCATTGGTCCAGCCAAATAAATGAAAGCAGACATCTGGTTTATGTTAGCTAAATCAGCTCTTCCAAATAAACTTGGATCTGAAATTCAGAGATTTCATCCTCAGTTGTTGTTTAAAAACAATAACAAAGAAAGAAGATCGATACATTATCTAATGAAGCTAGAACTGGTTTTATTACAAGCGATCAAAATAATCCCAAATAATATGGCATCCATTTAAAGAGATGAAGCACTAATATAAAAATTTCTTCTGATACTTTAATTAAAAGATCCTCAGGAGCAGTCTATAAGACATCTCCTCTGTATTGTTTTATATCAATATTCTCAAATTCAATCTCCTAACTTGCATTTTCTTCTTTTAAAGTGACATTATTTCTTTCTAATTATTTCCCTATATTATCTCTGTCCAAACTTCCATCTCTTGATACCTTTCTTATGCTCAGACTTATCTGTAAGTGGTCTGTAACTCGGGTCAATCTTGTGTTAATGCAACAATCTGTACTCTTTATTTATATCCTTGCAGGTATCTGGCAAACTATTAATCACCCAAAAGTGCTGAATTATTATAGTTATATGTATTTAGCAGAAATCATATATTGCCTGATTGAATGTGGTTTTCAAATAGTTTCAACCCTACTAATATATTGGTTATTATTTAGTTTATAACATATATTTCTGTATTCTCTCTGCCTGTATGTGAGCTCATCTTGGCCTGTCAGTTCAGTTCAGTCACTCAGTCATGTCCAACTCTTTGTGACCCCATAAACCACAGCACGCCAGGCCTCCCTGTCCATCACCAACTCTCGGAGTTCACTCAGACTCACATCCATCGAGTCAGCGATGCCACCCAGCTCTCATCCTCTGTTGTCCTCTTCTCCGCCTGCCTCCAATCCCTCCCAGCATCAGAGTCTTTTCCATTGAGTCAACTCTTCACATGAGGGGGCCAAAGTATTGGAGTTTCAGCTTTAGCATCATTCCTTCCAAAGAAATCCCAGGGTTGATCTCCTTCAGAATGGACTGGTTGGATCTCCTTGCAGTCCAAGGGACTCTCAAGAATCTTCTCCAACACCACAGTTCAAAGGCATCAATTCTTCAGTGCTCAGCCTTCTTCACAGTCCAACTCTCACATCCATACATGACCACATTTAAAACCATAGCCTTGACTAGACGGACTTTAGTCGGCAAAGTAACGTCTCTGCTTTTGAATATAGTATCTAGGTTGGTCATAACTTTTCTTCCAAGGAGTAAGCGTCTTTTAATTTCATGGCTGCAGTCACCATCTGCAGTGATTTTGAAACCCCCAAAAATAAAGTCTGACACTGTTTCCACTGTTTACCCATCTATTTCCCATGGAATGATGGTACCGGATGCCATGATCGTTTTCTGAATGTTGAGCTTTAAGCCAACTTTTTCGCTCTCCTCTTTCACTTACATCAAGAGGCTTTTGAGTTCCTCTTCACTTTCTGCCATAAGGGTGGTGTCATCTGCATATCTGAGGTTGTTGATATTTCTCCTGGCAATCTTGATTGCAGCTTGTGTTTCTTCCAGTCCAGCGTTTCTCATGATGTACTCTGCATAGAAGTTAAATAAACAGGGTGACAATATACAGCCTTGACATACTCCTTTTCCTATTTGCCTGTCAGCTCTAAAATATCAGTATAGTTCACTTGATTTAATGGGCATTTATTGAGGGATTATTATTTATCAGTCTTTATATTAGTTGTCTTTTTTCAGCTGGTCAAAATTTAGAAAGAAAGCAGTATATAAAAATAGGCAGTTGTAGTAAAGTCTATTACTGAGGTGTGCATTATAGGCAGATCAATCAGCATGAACAGAAACATCAATTTGGTGATATGAGTAATAGGAACTACAATTATTTTCTGTAACTTGTGAATTTGTGGCAATATGGATAATGGTAAATGACACTGGATAAGTAGGCAAGTATACAGTTTATGAAGGTCTTGGTCTTTACCCTGTAAGTAATGAGTATTTCTTAAAAGGTTGTCACTAGTACTATTAGCTACATGTTTTGTCCCCCTTGACTCCTGCCAAAATTCCTATGTTTAATCCTAACATTCAACATGTTGTTATTTGGGTGGATTGTCTTTTGCAGGTGATTAAGTCACAAAGATGGAGATCTCATGAAAGGGATTAGTGCCCTTATAAAAGAGACCCCAGAGAGATTCCTCTTCTCTTCCACCATGTGAGAACATAACAAAAAGGCATTCATCTATGAACCAGGAAGGACACTGAATCCAGCAGTGCCTTGATCTTGGACTTCCTAGCCTCTAGAACTATGAAAAATAAATTTATGTTGTTTATAAACCACCAATTTATGTTATTTTTAGTAGCTTATATGGACTAAAACAAACAGAAATAATATATATTATCAGATATGTATTTATTGACTTTTTGCTTATTTTTGTTAAAAAAATTGCAGTAATCTGATACTTATAAAGACAAATGTTCTGCAATCCCACTCTTTATTATAATCACTGATTAATAGCTTAGTATCAGTATTCAACATTTCCCTATATACTTAATATATAATAAACATATTAAATCTTGATGCACATACATTTCTGCAATTTCCTTTTGTCATTTAACATATTACAGATTATTAAGAATGTCAGTACAGTACAATATTGAGAATACTTTCTGCCTTCTTTTGTAATAGCTACAGAGTATGTATTTCATTTTTTGTATGCTACATACGTTATTTAACCATGTCTCTTTTAGTAAATATTTAAATTATTTCTATTAATTTATTCAAATTTTATTTATACATACAACTCCCTTTGCATATCTGGTCTGTTTGCACTTTTCTCCTCTGGGATAAGGTCTGGAAATTCAGGGCAAATCAGGGCTAGCACATGGTATGATTTCAGAGGAAACATTCTCATAATTTGTGGGAATGATGACCCTGAAATTAGGTAGAGCATAGTTTCCAACTTTCCAATCCACACTTTGAATGCTATTTTTACAATGCCCTTTGCTATGCACCAGATGTTCTAAGCACTTCACATGTAAAAATTCATTTATTTCTAACAACAACCCCATGTAGGAGATATTTTACATATGAGAAAATGGATGCTTACAGAGGTTCAGTGATTTATCCATGGTCTTATAAACCTTCAGTGAATGACAAGTGAACTTGTATAGATAAATACAGTGGAATGTCAGTTTTGGATAATCAGGGATTGCAAAATGGCCTTCAAAATCCAGGGTTAGAGCACTTATCTAATGGCAAAGAAATCAACATTGAGTCCACAAAAATTACTGTTAAGAAAGACAAAAAAGCTGATGAAATTCCCTTCTGCAACTCCCCTGAATTCACCATATCAGAGAAGTGGAGCGGAATCCTCTGGCCAACACTGGAAGCTGTAAATCTGGGGCTTGTGTCGTGGCATTAAATTATAGTGTCAGAAATAAGAATCTAAAGCCCGTCAGTGGTATAAATAACTGAAAAGAGATTACAGTCTAAAACGGGCTGCATACATATTTAAAAAGTGCTGTGTATACCGCTTGGGAAAATATATGATGCTAAATCTAATAGCCCCATCTTGCTTCTCAGCTCTTGAGCAGTAATTTAAAACCTCAGCATTTTGAAGGAGGAAGAAAAGGACTGACTATCATGAACACATGTAAGTTAAAATGCACTAATGATTGCCACGGTATAAATGAAGAACTGTATCTCAGATCCATGTTATTCTTTATTTTGTAATAAATGTTAAGTTAAATAAATTTGTGAAGTTGAATAAATATGATGATCCTGCAGTGGTCAGATTTAAAACGTCATCTTTTGTATTGCATGTATTTCTACCCTCATCTTACCTTTTCTAGGGGGTGTAAGAGGGGAATGGATGAGACACTTTAAAATTGTTTCAGGCTCAACAGGACAATATAAAAACATATACACATAAACTTTTAAAAACATTTTACAATATACTATAGCAGGTTAATTTATTGGTGAAATATTTGCTCCTAATATCATCGTATTTTATTATGGAGAAAAAATACAGGTTTTAATTAGTTGCTTTGGCAAAAAAATGATAAAGATGTACCTTTGTATTAAAAGAAGTCAGAATCATGAACTATTAATTTCATCTTGCTTATTGGTGCTCATTAAAGTTTCCTGAAACCATATTTTTAGAGAAATTGAGGAAACTTGACTAGTAAAGAGGATTCATTTTAAAGGTTCTGTATTTCTCATGTGAACTGTGCCATTTTTATGAGCAGTTGAATTGTAGATACTCTTAGTTGATGAGTTACAAACTTCTAAATGTCACCTTTAAACATCCAAAAATTATTTAGTTATTTCTATCACAAATAGTTTTGTTGCTGAGGACTCTGGGGAAAATTATGTTAAGTGGGAGAGCTCTGAACTCCCTAAAACATCACTCCACTTGTATTTTCCCCTTGTTAAGAATTGACAATAGTTCCCTTGTGTTCATTAAACTATGTTCAGGATGCTCATTGCATCACTGGAGACTCTCACACATAAGCCCCATCAAGAGGCTAGAAGAGGGGCTTCCCAGTGGTTGTGACTCTGCACTTCCAGTGCAGGGGATGCAGTTCTATCCCTGGTTGGGGAACTAAGATCTCACATGTGGCACAGCCAAAAGATTTTTTAAAAAAGGCTAGAAGGAACTGAATGTGAGCAAATACTGGATTTCAGCAAGTAGAGGGAACTGGATATTTTATGTCAGTCCTGCCAGAGGATAGATACATGTGTAGAACCCTATTCACTTGATGTACGGTATAAATGGTTAAGAAGGACTACATATTATAAACTACAATCTTAGTATTGGTCTTTTCCCCCACTATATAATGTTTGCCTGTTTTCCCTGGTGGCTCAGAGGGTAAAGCATCTGCCTGCAGTGCAGGAGACCTGGGTTCAATCCCTGGGTCAAGAACATCGCTTGCAGAAGGAAATGGCAACCCACTCCAGTACTCTTTGTCTGGAAAATCCCATGGACAGAGAAGCCTGGTAGACTATAGTCCATGGGACTCCAAAGAGTTGGACACGACCGAGCAACTTCACTTTTCTCTGCTCCCAGTTCTGATTATATTATTTGTTGTCAGTTCTTCTATAAAAACTGACCCCTGTTGAATCAGAATTCTGAAAAGAAAAAAATGTCACATCAACAAATTAATTGCAATGGTTTAAAGGTGGAAGCTTCCCAGGTGGCTCAGTAGTAAAGAATACACATGCCAGTACAGGAGACGCAAGATACCTGGGTTCAATCCCTGGGTGGGAAGATCCCTCAGAGGGGAATATGGCAACCCACTCCAGTATTCTTGCCTGTAGAATCCCATAGACAGAAGAGCCTGGTGGGCTACATTCCGTGAGGTCACAAAGAGTCAGATATGACTGAGCACGCACACACACACAAAGATGGAATTGTTTATAAAGATACAGAGAGAGATAAGATCCACAAGGGCTGGTAAAGCATTAAAGAACTAGCTACATTAAGGCTTATAGTCACCCAACTGGATGACCGAAAGGACAGCTAAAGAGAACACAGTTTCTCCAGTATAATGGCAGCTGTGGCCACTGGAGTGTAAGCATTTGCTAGGAACTGTGGTCACTGAGAGGAACACAGCCACTGTCTGTGTGAAGTCACTTCTCTGACATGGTCAACCAAGGCATCTGCACCCCTATGCTCACTGAAGCTTCCTGGCTATTAATACAATAGCCAAGACTTGGAATAAGCTTACATGGTCATTGATAGATGACAGATAAAAGAATATGAAAGGAAATGTTTTATATCTAGTGTATATGTTACTGGGCCTTAAAAAAAAGAAAATTGTGTCATTTATAAAAATGCACATGGACTTCGAGGACATTATTCTAAGTCTTTCTAACTCAGAAAGAGAAAGATAGATACTGCATGATCTCACAGGTGGAATTTTAAAAAAAAAGAACACTCATGGAAAGAGAGATGAGATCGGTGTTTGTCAGAGATGGGGAGGGAGGTGGAATAATCAGGTAAAGTAGTCATAAAAAACACAAACTTGTAGTTAAAAGGTAAGTAACTTATAGGGATGTAATGATCATGATAACTAAAGTTGACAATGACTGTATTGTGTATTTGAAAGCTGCTAAGAGAGTGCAGAGTAAGGTCCATCTAGTCAAGGCTATGGTTTTTCCTGTGGTCATGTATGGATGGGAGAGTTGGACTGTGAAGAAGGCTGAGCACTGAAGAATTGATGCTTTTGAACTGTGGTGTTGGAGAAGACTCTTGAGCGTCCCTTGGACTGCAAGGAGATCCAACCAGTCCATTCTGAAGGAGATCAACCCTGGGATTTCTTTGGAAAGAATGATGCTAAAGCTGAAACTCCAATACTTTGGCCACCTCATGTGAAGAGTTGACTCACTGGAAAAGACTCTGATGCTGGGAGGGTTTGGGGGCAGGAGAAGGGGATGACAGAGGATGAGATGGCTGGATGGCATCACTGACTCAATGGACATGAGTCTGAGTGAATTCCGGGAGTTGGTGATGGACAGTGAGGCCTGGCATGTTGCGATTTATGGGATCGCACAGAGTCGGACACGACTGAAGCGACTTAGCAGCAGTAGCAGCAGCAGCAGCAGCAGCAGAGTCGGACATGGCTGAATGACTGAACTGAACTGAAGAGAGTGCATGGGCTTCCCAGGTGGCACTAGTGGTAAAGAACTTGGCTGCCAAAGCAGGAGATGCAGTTTTGATCCCTGTGTCAGGAAGATCCCCTGGAGGAGGGCAGGAAAGCTACTCCAGTATTCTTGCCTAGAGAATCCCATGGACAGACAAGCTTGGCGGGCTACAGTCTGTAGAGTTGCAAAGAGCTGGACACAACTGAAGGATTGTTAAGCACATATGCATGCAAGAGAGCACATCTTAATCTTTCTCATCACAGGAAAAAATAGTTTATAACTATATGAGCTGATGGACGTTAACCAAACTAATTTTGGTAATCATTTTGCAATGTATACATATATCAAATCATTAGATTGTACACCTTAAACTTACACAGTGTTATATATCAATTACATCTTAATAAAACTGAGGAAAAATGAATCATGAAAAATGCCATCTGGACCAACAAATCCATTTTCCCATCATTATCCATCCTTATCATTCTTTTAGATTAAAAAAAAAAAAAAGGCAAAAAGCCCTGTGTTACCACCAAGAGAATCAGAATCCTGTCGGCTACTCTATCATTGTAGGGTCATCAGTTAGTCCTACTATTGCTGGAATTTCCATTGTAAAACTAGATACAGTCTGTGCCCTACACGTAGGGAAGCAGGATAAAAGACTGTATGGGAATGGGGTGGGCTTGGGGACAATAAACCAGGTGTAGTCTCTGCTTTTTAAACTGGCTACAGGAGTTAGACTGATAATCATAGAACCTTACTCTAACTTATTTTTCTCTGTTCCTCTTATATTTTGATAGATCATAGCCTAGAGAGGTTTTTAACCTGATGGGATAACCTTCATTGCTTACAGCTCAAAGTCCTCAGTGATGTTCTTTTTATTAGACTGCAGTTATTGATGTACCATTATTTTTGGTTAGGAGGTAGTGATGAGTACCAATGAGCCTATGGATTCCAGGTAAAAATTTCATTCTCCAGTGAAGGACAATCAACTTTCCCTTGGACAATAGAATTCATTCTCCCTTAGGCACTAAGACCTGTAAAGTCACCAAGTCCAAGATTTTAAGAAATGGAAGCAAAACATCCTTAAGTAGAAAATACTGTTAAATGCATTGTTGAAAGGCCTCTTGGTGTCACTGATTTGGGGTAGCATCCCAATGCTGCCCTTATGTGGGTGGCATTGGTAAGTTGCAATGCATCTCTAAACCTCAGGTTTTCCATCTGTAAACCCAAATACTATATAACCTTGAAGACTGTTGTAACCCTAATCTCTGATTCTTTCATTATATGATTATAATCCTAATTCATTTTAATCAAAGACATCTAAACTTATCAGCTCTTTCAACAAAGAAGGTAAGGAAAGATAAAAAATAATATTGCTATCAGCTACTACTCATAGAGAATTTATTTTGTGCACTGCACCATGCCAAATCATTCATTCTCTGAATCTTCAGAAAAAGAAAAAAAAAACTTGCATAAGTACTATTTTTGTCATATTTCACTTGAGTTAACCAGCCTAAAGTACTAAATTAATACTTTAAATTTAGAAAATGAAATCTAGTAATCAACCACAAAATGTTTTAGAGCTAAAATTAATTGCCTTTTGTAGGCTATAGGGTTCAGTTCAGTTCAGTCACTCAGTCATGTCCAACTCTTTGCGACCCCATGAATCACAGCACACCAGGCCTCCCTGCTCATCACTGTCTCCCAGAGTTCACTCAGACACATCCATCGAGTCTGTGATGCCATCCAGCCATCTCATTCTCTGTTGTCCCCTTCTCCTCCTGCCCTCAATCCCTCCCAGCATCAGAGTCTTTTCTAATGAGTCAACTCTTCACATGAGGTGGCCAAAGTACTGGAGTTTCAGCGTTACCATCATTCCCTTCCAAAGTAATCCCAGGGCTGATCTTCAGAATGGACGGGCTGGATCTCCTTGCAGTCCAAGGGACTCTCAAGAGTCTTCTCCAACACCACAGTTCAAAAGCATCAACTTTTTGGCACTCAGCCTCCTTCTCAGTCCAACTCTCACATCCATACATGACCACTGGAAAAACCATAGCCTTGACTAGACGGACCTTAGTCGGCAAAGTAATGTCTCTGCTTTTGAATATACTATCTAGGTTGGTCATAACTTTTCTTCCAAGGTGTAGAAACTGAGGTACAACAAAGAGACTAAACAACTTCTACAGGGTGACAGCTCTCAACTACCAGATCTTGTGACTATTGGTGGAATGTTATTTCATCCCTCTTAATTTCCAAACTTCCTGGAATTTCATGCAGACATGGCTTCAATGTGCAACACAGTGCTTCTTTCGGAAAGGAGCATCTTGCAGATTCACTCAGAGGGCTGACAGATCACACAAAGTCCCCTCAGCCTTCAGCATGGATAGGGAACTTCCAATAATTAGCAGGCTGCATCTTTGTTTTCTAGTTAAGATATCTAAGCAATTTCTTCTCTCCAAATCTTTTGATATGGTAATACATCAGGGTCACTTCCAGCTGAATTTTTATGGATATAATTACCTGCAAACACAGGTGACATACTTTCTGCTTTCCTGTCTGATTTATAAATCAAAGCTTCGGCTCAACTTGGACATCAAAGATGAAATTTAACCTTTCAAATATTACCTTTTATTCTTAAAGAAAAGAGAAAAGCTCAAAAAATCAGTTTTTAAATTATCTTTTTATTCAATTTCATTAAGCTTTGGAAACAGATTTTTTTTTTTTTAATGCAGTCACTCAACTGAACAGTTTAATGAGTAAGCCTTGCCAGCAGATGTTTGGAAAATTAGTGAAAACACAGTTTTATGTGAATCTGTCTAAAACTTCATCCAGATTGTTTGAATGTGACAACATATAGATCGTCTCTTCCAACTGACCTGTCTCCTCCCTGATACCCATATAAACATTCAAAGAATTCTAAGTACCAAAAACAACTGAATTCATTTGAAAACTGTGGTTTATTTACTAAATGATGCTATGACAGTCAGTTAATCGTTATTCAATAAAAATGCCTGAGGCCTACCTCATTCTACAAAACCATAAATTCCAAGTGAACTTAATAATTAAATCATTTAATAAAACAATAAGACAATAAAAGTAAATGTGTGCTGGGTATGCCGTAGAGGGAAGCATGAAGAAAAATTGGGAAAAAAATGTAAAGCTTTTGAGCCAAAAATATACTGTAAATAAAATTTAAAGATAAAGAACAGTGACAGTGTAAACACACTCACAATTCTAAATACAGAACAAAATTCAATATCTGTTAAAACAAAATGCCCCATTAAAAGCAGCAACAAAAAATGGACAAAGGAAGGAAAGAAACAAAAGAAGAGAAAGATCAAAAAGTTATGAAAAAGTTCAGTTTCATTAGCACCAAATAAATGCCATTTTATTTTTATCTATCATGAAAGTAAGTGGAATACAAGCAGCATAAAAATGAAACAATAAAAATGTAGCTACTCTGTTATTATATTTGGAAAATAAGTATGTGATCTCAAGTTACTGACATTATTGATTTTAATTTTTCATATGTTTGTTTTTCAAAATAACTGACAAATATTTTAATAACCAGAAGAACACATATGTTGTTATAAATTTTCATACAGATAACACTCTGAGTATTTCCACTAAAAGGCCAAATGCATATTTTCATGATGATTTCAGTGATCACCAAGATTCAGATCCATCTCAAACTGGCAATTTCATGAGATACTGGTAAGCAACTTTCAACAGCTCTACCATCAGACTTTTATCAACAGTATTATACAGAAGAGAACAAGCAATGGAACATGAAAAAAAGGGTGGAGCTGGCTTCAGGGTTATCTCTAGCTACTCTCAGAAGAAATAGTTTAATATGACTGAAAAACTTCCATCTGGCTGAATTTAGCTCTGGAACTCACATTTGGTCAGTTAGTATTCTATAAGACCTGTTAGTATAGGCTATGTGAGTTGAGAACTAGCTTACACCATACCTTTTCTTTAAACTCTTCTGGCTAAACAGCCTCTTTGTTGATTAAGGTGATCTCCTGGGCTCACAGGGCACACTGTGTCTCCCTTTACCTCAGAACATATGGCATCATCTTGTTCATCATTTACTTTTTTTTCATATGAGATGATTATGACTTTGAGTATAAAGTTATGATGTATTATCTTATTTATCTTTATATACTTAATTTATATAAGGGTATGAGGTCTGTAGTAGTTGAACTGTTATTTGTTCTCCCAAGAATCAGTCTTATCGTTAAAGAAAAATGCTATCTAGAAACAAGAACTGCCTTGAAAGGTCATAATATATATTTGGGTAAATATTTAGCCAGACTCTCTTCTAAGTGCTCTCAACTTTTTTTAAACTTGTTTAAACATATATTATTTTTCTTTTTTAATAATTATTTATTTGGCTGCATCAGGTCTCAGTTACAGCACTCATATTTGATCTTCATTGCTGCATGCAAGGATCTTCAGTTGCAGTATTTGGGATCTAGTTTTCGGACAAGGGATCCCCCACATTGGGAGTTTGGAGTCATAGCCACTAGACCACCAGGAAATTCTCTAAACATAAATTTGTGGGTTTTAAAAATTATTTTGTATTGGGGTATTCAGTTCAGTTTAGTTCAGTCACTCAGTTGTGTTCAACTCTTTGTGACCCCATGAACTGCAGCACACCAGGCCTCACTATCTATCACCAACCGCAGGAGTCTACCCAAACCCCTGTCTATAGAGTCGGTGATGCCATCCAACCATTCCATCCTCTGTCATCCCCTTCACCTCTTGCCCTCAATCTTTCTAAGCATCAGGGTCTTCTCATATGAGTCAGCTCTTCACATAAGGTGGCCAAAGTATTGGAGTTTCAGCTTCAACATCAGTCCTACCAATGAACACCCAGGACTGATCTCCTTTAGGATGGACTGGTTGGATCTCCCTGCAGTCCAAGGGACTCTCAAGAGTCTTCGCCAACACCACAGTTCAAAAGCATAGCTGATTAGCAATGTGATAGTTTCAGGTGAATAGCAAAGGGACTCAGCCATACATATACATGTATCCATTCTTCCTCAAACTCCCCTTCCATCCAGGCTGCCACATAACTTTGAGCAGAGTTCCCTGTGCCTAACCACATATTATAATGAAATTTGGGGGTGCCTTTGCCTTCTCCGAATATGTTGTAAATTATGGGGTAGTCTAATCAAGAGCATTGTGTGTATAAGTGGCTGAGAAGATGACATTATAAGAGCAGTATATGATGGAGACTAGCAAATTAATAAATAAACAAGCAAATATGGGCTATATTAAATGGGCATATATGTTGGGAGAAAAATAAAGCAGGCAAGAGTGCGCAGGTTTAAAGGCGGAGGGGGTTGTTTATTTAGGTTTATTTGGATTTTTTTAGATTTGTTATGATGAGGTGTATCAGGCAAGGCATACTATATTTCACATTCAGAGGACAGAGGAAAAAGAACAGTCACAAGTATATTATGTAAATGTTCCAGAATGAAGGTCTTTTCATCTGATACACTTGAATAGTCTTCTAAGAATAGGGACGTTTCAATACTTCAAAAAGGCATCTAAGAATGAAAGGCTATTTTTGCTCCTTTCATCAAGGCCTAGATTCATCATAGACCCTGTATGACAAGCCTTAACCGTCAGCACATTGTTATCTGGTCTTAGTCACTTATCTTGGCTCTGAGTGACATATACCGTCTTCCTAGTGCCTCAGCATTAGCTCTGGGAAGTCTCGCAGGACTAGGGCCAGAGTGCCTTTCTGTTACGACCACCTGAGAGCCTTTTGCAGAGAATTGTTGCAGGCTTGCTCTGTCATGTCCGGCTCTTTGTGACTCCATGGACTGTAACCCGTCAGGCTCCCCTGTTTATGGGATTTCCCAGGCAAGAATATTGGAGTGAATTGCCATTTCCTCCCCCAGGGGATCTTCCGAACCCAGGGATTGAACCTGCATTTACTTCATTTCAGGCAGATTCTTTACCACTGCACCACCTGGGAAACGCCTTGCAGGAAACAGGACCTCAAGTTCTGTTTTGTACTCCACTCCTGGCCTGAACTGAGCCTGAACCAAGTAGCCTGTTTTTGGACTTTGTCTCTGAGGCAGTTTGTCAGAAAGGAAAAATTGTGAGTTGTGGAATCAGGCAGACATGAGGCTGGAATTCATTTTCATTCTTGGTTGTGTGTGATCAGGCAGTGACTAAGTCTATCTGCACACTGATTTTCTTCAGCTGATAATAATGATTGTGATTTTTTTACTTTTAGGGCCTCAGAATCATCAGGAGGACTGGTAAAAATGCAGATTGCTTGACCCATTTCCCAGAGTTTCTAGTTAAGTAGGTCTGAGGGTGGAGAGAAAATTTCACATTTATAACAATCTGCTAGATTACGCTGCTGCCATTCAGTGGGCTGCACTTTGAAAATCACTGATATAAAATTGTGAATATTGAAGTAGATCATATATTTACTCTATTTCCACAGACTCTGTACCAGGAAATGCCTCTTGGAGTGGTTTTCCTCCTATGACCAGTCCAAGCCACGATGACTCAGTACCCAAATCTTCGACCTCAACTTAAGCCCCAAGTCCAGCTTCCTTGCTCATTTGTTAGAGCTCACAGCTTAAAGGGACAACCAGGCGCTAAATTGCTTATGTGAACCTCTCAACTACAACAGGCTCGCCCCTAGCATTCTTATTAATGCTCTTATATTCTTTGACCTTCAGTTATCATATTTGTTTTCCTTATAATATAGATGTTTTTATAAATAAACTTGACTCTTAATGAAATTCCCTTTTCTAAAGGACAGCAAGCCACAAAGCTATGCACAGCTTTCACGCTCTTGGCATCATTTTATATTAAATTGCTAATTGTTATTAATTACCCTGGCATTTCTGGAAAGAACATTAATCTTGGCAGAGTCATTTTGTATTTGAATAGGAGCATCATTTGCCTCCCATCAAAAGGAATTTCTTTCTTGAGGGCTATTCATAAATGTGTCATTTATTGTAAATCACCACTTATGGGAACGAAATATAACATCTGGAGGAACATTGGTAAGGTCAGTGATGTCAGGGCTCATTTCAGCCCCCTTATATTTAGATCATTACTCTGTTCCCTTGCAGCCTATTAGAAGAGGAATACTGTTAGAAGAAGGGAGCAAAGTATTTCAATACTGGAAAACTAAACGGGTGTAAATACTGTCAATGATAATGTGCGTGCTCAGTCATGTCCGACTCTTTGCAACTGTAGCCCACCAGGCTCCTCTGTCCATGGAGAATTCTCCAGGCAAGAGCACTGGAGTGGGTTGCCATTTCATGCTCCAGGGATTGAACCTGCATCTCCTGTGTTAGCAGGTGGAGTCTTTACCTCTGCACCACCTGGGAAGCCCATCAATAATAATAATAACAATAACTGGTAAAGGCATTGATTCCTATCATACGCCTGACAATATGATTAGTGCTTTACACACATGATCACTTTTAATCTCTACAATACAATGAAGTGGGTATTACTACTAATCCCATTTTATATATGAGAAAATTGAATTTTAGAGTAAATAAATTGTTCAGCATGGATCAACTGGTAAATGAAAAGGCTGAGACTTGCATTTAGGTCAGATTTGAATTTGTCATTTTTTGTGACAGAACCTGAGTTATTAATTGCAAATATGACATACTCCTTTGAAAAGTTAAGAGTTTCAATAGAGGAGATGATAGACATGCATGGTAAAGTGCAAGGCTGATTGTAACATTGATATACTCATCTCAAAATAACTTAACAGCTGAAACCAGAAGAAATGAATAATTGATTACATGGGAAAAACCTGGTAAAATCTAGAATCTGAGCAGAAGCAGTTGAGTGTAAATTTTCTAGCACATGCTTTGTCACAACCTTATTTAGCCTGTACTTGCTAATTCCCTTAAAAGTTGCACTTAACTGTGTCTTACTTTTTCTAAAAACGTATATTGATGACATATTTCCTACACTGTGTGGTGAGGATTAGACTATGTCTGTACCATCAGGCCACTCAAGATGGCTGTTCTCTTGCTCTCTGGACATTCCCTGATGTCACTGCCTGCTTCACCTGAACCCTGTTCACGTGACTGACCTTCCAGCACACTTGGTCCTGCTCTAACCTCTTTACACAGAACATTTTCACCTGGAGGGTTTATCAAAGAAGCGGGGTGGGGTGTGCCCCTCTGCTGGTTTCCCTGGTAAGGAACGAGCCAACCTGATGTCCATTCTGCCTGTAACTAGTAACCTCCCCCCACCCTAGGAGCTAAGGTGGTCACCACATCCTGTCCGCTGTGGGTCCTACGCGGTGGAGATGTCGCTCCAGGAGAGTACTTCAGACAGGTAAGCTCGCTCATCCATTAAGCACTGGCGTCTCCGTCGCTGACTCCAGGCTCTTTCTTTGGTCTTAGAGCTGGCCCTGCGCAGACCTGCGGGGTGCAGGCGGGCAGGCGGCCAAGGCGCTGGGCGACTGAGGCCACTCCCGGGAGCTCGAGATGCGGGGAAATGAGGTCAGGATGGAAAGTGGCGGGGTGGTCCCCTGACGTGTGGGGCTGACAGTCACAGGTGTAACCTCAGGGTAGCTGTGTGTAATGTGGGGCCAGAAAGTTGCGGGGTGATCCTGAAAGTTGCAGAGGAAATCCCAGGGGGGCGCTAACTACTAGAATGAAGGGCTTTGTGGGGGCTTTCCCTGATGAATAGGGGCTGTCCAGTGAGTATGGGGAGCTCACAGACACCCTCAGGCTGCCGGGGAGATGTCGGCTGCCCTTACAATGGGGAAGCAGTTAGACAGCAAGGCAGTAGCCGCAGCTGTGGACTGGCCGGTGCGTTTTGTTCTAAAGGCCACAGAGGCTGAGCTAAAAGGCAAAGCAAAGGTTAATTTGAAAACTGATTCATGTTCTTATGAAATTGAGGCACGTGAATGTGAGTGAATCATGTGTGTTACTATCCTTGTTATTTGCTCAAACTGAATTGGCTTTGTATTCAATTATTTTTTGGTATATCTTTCCATCTGTGAGTTAACTATTTAGAAACTGAAAAAAAATCCCTGAAAATGGCCGCCATGAGAACCTTGACATTCTAAAATTGTTTTTTGCATTGGCTTTAAAAGTTAGCTTTCTAGAAGGAACTGGCACTTCTCTTCTTGTGCTTTGGAATGCAAATGATCTACTTGGGCTCTCAGGGAATTCATTTCTTCTGAGTTCACTCTCAGGAAAAATGAGGCTTTTAAAATCTCTATCAGGAAAATGGTGAGATCTCTGGTTCTACAGAGAATATATGTTGTCTATGTGTACTTTATAAATATGAAGTGTCTCAGCTTCAAAAGGTCATTGCCAAGATCGGTTCATGGAGAAGATATGTTTAATTGACTTAAAAGAAATTAAGCTCTGTGATTCTTATTAACAAAATTGTCTCAAATGATTTTCATGGTTATATAATCGGGGAAATATTCAGTACTGAATAATCTGGTGTTGAAACTATCTTAAGTTTGTTGATTTGATTAATATAGACATGACTTCAGTCATCACTGTCAAGTATAACACTTCTGTTGTACCTAGGTTTACTGAAGGTCAAATACAATCTTATTATATCTGCTGCAAATTTGTCATCAAGGAAAATAGCTTGTATGTAAATGTAATTGAGAGTTTTTGGTAAACTCTATAGGAATAAATGTTTTAGAAATTTCTACCTAAAAATAAGTCTCTTGAGATTTTAGCAACCTGAAACTAATCTAAGTTAAATGAAAGGAATTCATTTACTGAGTCATTTTAAATAGAAATAATAAGGGACATTGGAACATTAATTGCTGGGCAGGTCTGAATTTACCTACATTTGCCTTCTTCAGAGAGGTAGACTAAAGCATAAGTTCTCCAATAAAAAAATGAGGTATGACAAAGTTACATTGTGATCAGGTGTTTAACCATGCCATTTAAAGTCTTTTGTCATATATGTAGATGGTTATTGTATGCTAATACATTTGTGAAAATGCTTCATTTTCAAGAAGATTCATAGGAAGTTCCTTCTGAAAAGTACAGGTCTCTGATCAATTTCAGATCATATTAGATAAGAAATTAAAGAATTCTGATAGAAAACCTGATGGCTTCATAAAATAAGTAGAAAGAATTGGTTACCAAGTAAAATGGTGAATACAGTTAGGATTTGTATGTTTTTTATCTGAATATTAATAATTTGATCTGTGTTTTCAAGATATAGGGAAGTCCTTCCCCTGTTAAGTTTAGTTATGACTTCAGCAGTTTGGTAAATTACAACTAGAAGTAAAACATTTTTCTTTCTCTCTGGTCCCTCCAGGAACTGCTCTTGGCTTCTGAGCAGCTTTATTGGGCTAGTGGGAAAGACTGTCTCTTGGCATGTGTGGTAATCTTTATTGTAGGGACCTCTAGAAGAGGTCCGCTGAGGTAGGGTCTGATGGCAGGCCTCTGGAATGGCTTTCTTGCTTTGAGAAGCCTTTTGGGAATTCAGTCTGAAGCTGAATTTCACCACAACTAGGTTGGAGAAGCCTGCGTGGTCAATTGAGCAGACTTATTTTGCATACAAATTAGCCTTGATTTGGTATGTTGGATGGTGATGAGGATACTTTAGGGAGAAAAATATTATGTTTTGGTGGATATTAACTTCTACACATGTTCACTGAAGTCTATATATATGAAATCTATTGTGTTAACCACACTTTTGCCCTGATATTTAGAAGAAAAAGATTATCTATTGAAGTTGTCACAGCGTATAACTAGTTACGATATATCACTGCTTGCTTTAAGTCTGCCCCTAAAAGCATATGTACGATGTTTGTAACAATTTGGTGTTAAGTGATAAAATGTATAGCCTATAAAATGTTTCCCCTTAACATACCTCTGAACTTACTCACAATTTCTGATCAGTTTTCCTCCAACACCGATAGCTAGGAAAATATGAAGGAAGCCTAGTGCCAAGGATCATGATCTGGGTCCAGGGCACGCAGCGTTCACTCTGGCTTCAAGGTATGCGCACTTGGTCTACTGAAAGATTTGCAATGAAAATGGGAAAATAATGGAAAAAAATTTCATATGTGGAGGTATTGAGTAAGTCATTCTGGTCTATAAATTATTTAGCTTAAACTTTACAGTGACCTGTTTTGTGCCATATGGAACACACATTGTATTTCTGCTTTGGCCATTGTGGAAAGGAATACATTTGAAAGTCAAATGTTGTACCGGTGGTTCAGACAGCCAGGGTAAAACTAGGTGGTCATTATAGATGTGATTTTTGTACAAATTCCTGTATTATTGAAAACCTGAGTTTTCTGAACTGTATTGCAAACCAGGACAAAAACCATAGGCAGGTGTGGTATCATCTCTGAATGCATTACTACTTGTATTTTGCTTGTCATGGTCTCCCTTGTGTTGTGCCTGTTAAATGTCTTATATTTTATCCCTAGCTTGAGTGCTGGAAATCCATTTGAGGACTGGGTAGCAACAATGGCTTCACAGTGAAATAAGTCTAATTGCTGGGGTCTACAGTGAGATGCCATTGTCGTCTTACCGTGGATTTCAGTGAAAAATAGACCTGGCTAACGTAACCATGTGGGGACAATTGATAATGTGGGTGCTGGGGAGAGGGGAAGACCCTTACCTTCTCTCTGTCCAGAATGCCAATATAGCAGAAGGATCTCATAGAAACATTACTAGACAACACATCATACACTTTGCCAGGGTAACTGCCCATAATGGAATGGAATAAACTGGCTTGTGGACACACAAGTCCACCTACTGGGATTAACTGGTTTTCATTTAGAGAGAATAGGTCTCAGTATGACATGAGGTGGTAGACCTGTGCTGTGACTGCTGACTCCTGGCTAGGCCATCAGAATGTTTCTTTTAGAGCCAGGACCTTCAGTTCTTATGGGGGTGGCTCTGGAACTGTGAAAACCAGGGGTGGCCAGATTTTCCTTGTAACTGTGCAGGTTGCTGCTGCCATGGACTCCTTCTCCATTGACAGGTAAGCACTTGGCTCCAGAATGTGCCCATGTCCTGGCATGTGACTGTTTAGCATGCTAGGTATCTTATTTTTCATGCTCTTTGGCTGTTTTTATCTATATTGTATTTGTGATATCTGATTGCAGTGCCTTTCTGTGTACTTGACCCCAGGGATATTGTGGAGACCAGGATTGTAAAGGGTTGTGCAGGTTGTATAGGGGTGGGGTGTATCATCAGGCCACCTGAGATGGTGTTCTCTTGCTCACAGGTCCCCTGCTCCACCAGTGCCTGCTTCACCTATATTCACCTTACTGAACTCCCTACATACTTGACTGCAGCTCCAGCTAGTGTTTAATCTTTGGATCAGAACGTCTCCACCATGAGAGTTTACCAAAGAGGTGGTGAGGGCCGTACCCCTCTGCTAGTTTCCCTGGTAACCGGTGAGCCAACCTGATGTCAGTTCCCCCTATGACTGATAACTTCCCTCGTCCCCCTGGGGGTGAAGGCTGTTTCCATGTCCTGCTCCTGATCTGCCACATGTGCTGGGTGTTCACCTCAGGACCTTGTTTCAGATGTGTAAGCTCCTTCATTAAACCACTGTTGTCTCTGTTGCCGACTCTGGGCGCTCTCTTCGGTCCTGAAGCTGAATGTGTACAACCCTTGCAGGCCTGTGGGATGTAGTCCAACGACATCAAATAAAATAACATTTGAGACTAATAGTTGATTTGTTATGAGAATTGTGTAAATAATAACTTGTTTGAGAAAGCTAACAAGTGATGGGTTACATTTGATAGTAATAAAATTCTGGAATATTATAGCTTTGATTGATAGATGGTAGTGAGAAAATTCCAGAATACTATATAGCTTGAACAACACGATTCAGGTAAAGGCTACCACACATTTGAGGATTGCCCAGAATGAATGGAGCTTAGAGTGCATTGGGGTCTGTGGGAGGAGATATGTGGAAATAAAGATGATGAACTTTTTTGAAGGAACCTGTATGCCAAGTCAGAGAATGTACACTTTGCTCTGAAACATAAAACTGAATAACTGAGAAGGTTGTGAGTGATCTGTCATGATTAGAGCTACTCCTATCAAAATGTGGACTCAAATATAAAGCATAAATTGGTGCAGAGAAAACTCATGGAGAGAAGTTGGTTAGGCTCCTGCTCCAATGACACACAGGAGAGAGGAAATGGTCATCCATGTGTTTGAAATGAAAATGGGTAGTTGGGAGTAGAAAGTCTGCATGAGGTGCTGGAACTTGGTGAACGATTGGAAAGGAAGCACAGGGATAAAAAGGAGGCAAAGGTGATTAAGGTTTGTTATCTGAGTACTGAGCTTTGATTAAGAAAAGGACATCTTCCTTTCTGACGAAACTAGGTCCACGTAGCCTCTTTAGTGGAATAATGAAAATATTCTAGAATAATTTTTATTGGATGCTTATGAAGAACCATTTCATACACATTATAGCATTTTAGCCTTTTAAACCCTGACAAAGTTGATATTGCTCTTCTCACTTTAAGTATTAGAAGAGTGAGTGGTGTAATAACTTTCTCAAGAACATGCTATAACAAATTTTGACTGTAGTTTAGGATTACTTGATGTTAGAACTTAATATTCTTTCTAATACTCCATTGTGCATCTCAAAGAATAAAATGTAGCATTTTGCAGGTTAAGTGTTTCCCTGCAGGTTTGAGTGAATATATTGAGATTATCCTAAGGACAATGGGAGTCATAATTTTCTATGATATGTTAAGAAAAGTTCCCCTAAAGCATTGATTAATTTTAATAACTCCTATATTGATATAATATTTTATAGTTTAAAAGATGTTGTTTACACTTATAAAATCAATATATTCTTATATTAGTCCTGTTAGATAAGCAAAGCAGATAGTATTATCAGCATTTTGCAGGGGATGACACTGGGGTTTATAGAGAGAGGACAAATAACATTCAAGTTCGTGCATTCAGAAAATATTAATGTTGAATCTAGAAGTCAGTCTCTAAACCACTCCTAATGCCATTTCCTGTATTTCAAATAGTTGTAAGTAAAAGACAGTAACTTACCCTGTCACCAAAAAAAAAAAAAAAAAAAGCCAATGAAAGATAGAATTAATATAAGAAAGAATTTGTAGTTGTCATTCAGTCGCTAAGTTGTGTCCAACTCTTTGTGATCCCATGGCCTGTAGCATGCCAGGCTCCCCTGTCCTCCACTATTTCCCAGGATTTGCTCAAATTCATGTCCATTGAGTCAGTGATGTTATCTAACCATCTCATCCTCTGTTGCCCCCTTCTCCTTTTGCCTTCAGCCTTTCTCAGCATCGGGGTTGGAAAGCATAGATATTCTTTATACATAGCATTTTGACAATAAGTGGAAGGAGGGGATATGACATGAGACATTTTTCCTTTCTGTGTTGCGGTAGTCAGACTCCCGCACAAAGTGCTCTTGGCATCAGTGGTCACTACCATTATATTAATACCTACTTGGGGAGACTTCTCCTTCCAGTTAAAATACGGTAACAAAATTAGATTTATCTTTCTTCTCGGAACAATCCGCACATTTTCAGAACTCTAGAAATAAGACAAAGAAAGATAGTGATATCTGAGAAATGGAAACAAATGATATGAGTTCAGCTTAAAGTCTTGCAATAATTGTTAAGCTTCTGAGTAGTGAAAGGATACTGAGGCACAGCCCAAGAGACTCTGAGATGAGGGAGATGGCAATAAGAGTGTTAATTCACAGGATAAAGTATGAAACAGGAGAAAACTTCAGAGTGAGAAATACAGATTTCTTACAGGGGAACTCACAAGAAATCCATTGAGTACTGATTAGGGCATAAGTTGTGAAAAAAAAACATACAAACCTGGGGAAAATTATCCACAATCTTAGTGCCTGGCATTGACAGAGAACCAGGAATAATGCCAGTTCCCATCAGACTCATTTGGTTTGGGGCGGAGTGCACAAATGAGACTTGGCTGCGTAGTAGGGAGAAATCAGCTGCAGGATTGGCAGCATTTCAGTCCTACCTAAAGCGCAACAGCAAGATGTGAAAGGATAAAACTGACTACAACCTAATTAGATGTGTTCCAGAACAAAGCTCAGAATATTCATGTGACTATATAAATTATCCAGGAGCTAAAAGGTAAAATCACATCCAATTAAAAATTATCAGTTGCTCAAAAGAAGCAGAAAAATAGAAGCTTTCACGAATAACTAAGTCAACCATAACTGACATAGCTATTAGAATTAAAAGAGAAGAAACTCAAAGAGTTTTATAATTACATTATAAACTTAAGTTTGAAAACTTAAGAGACTTGAAAGATAAATATGACCAAGGTTGAATTCTAGTTATGAATCAGTGTCTGAGATGGAAATCTTACATATAAGATTAATGGCAGGCTAATATTGAAGAAAAGATTAGTGAAGTTAGAGACATAAAAATAAACTATCCAAAATCAATTAGAGAAAAAGGAATAATAAAAGCAAATGAGCAGACCATCATTTAGCTGCAGGATGATAGGAAGTAGCCTAATACATGTGCAATTAGAATCTCTTATAGGAATGCCAAAAGATATTTGAAAATATAATGGCCCTAAATTATATACACATAAATGCAAAAAA
>SJYC01053730.1:0-22909 GCA_006408675.1 Madoqua kirkii | reverse complement strand
TCTTTATTCACAGATGACATCAATGTTTATGTAAGGAATCCAATATAAGCCAAAAAAAAAATCTAGTAGACCTAAAAAATCAGTTTAGCAAGGTTGCAGGATATAACAGGTATCTTTCTGTACAGTAGCAAAAATAATTTGCTGAATTTAAAAAAAAAATTTACAACAGTATTGAAAATTTTTAACTTATAGATAAACGTAAAAGATATGAAAAACTTTTTCAAGTGAATTCTGTAAAACTTTGCAAAGAGAAGCTGAATAAGATACAAGTTGAAGCAGAGCTATGTCATTTTCATGGGCTTAAAGACTCAGTATTGTTAAGATGTCTGCTTCCCCTAAATTGATCTAAAGAGTCTATGCAAGACGAATCAAGACTAGTACTTTTTTAGAAATTCACAAAAAGATGCAGAGGACTTAGTCAAAACAACACTACAGTCGAAACAAGAGTCCATAAATACTTTCACATGTGTAACATATTTTCAAGGAAATTTTGGCAGTGATGGTATGTTCACACTAGTTATCATGATCATTTTCTCAGTGTCAGATTTATCAAATCAAACAGTTAGTGATACACAACCTACTTTATCAGTTATACCTCAACAAGCTGTTAAAAGTATATGTCTTTCTGTACATAAAGAAGACAACACAAACGGTAATTTCATGTCTGAATATTTATTTTTCTATGCTTCTACGTCCCTCCTTTCTTTTCAATCTTTCATCCTCCACTGAAGCTTTTCTTCATTCTATAGCCTCTGAAAAAGTTGAGAAGATTTCATTTGATTCTTTCCGTTGCTGCTACAGGTGATTGTTTCCAGAGCTCACAAGGCCAAAGGGAATAAGCACAGGCTTTGGGATTTAGATGGCAGTGAACTCAAACCCCTGCTTTGTCTCTTTCCATCTGTATGATTTGTAGCAAGTCATTTATTCTCAGTTAACCTCACCTGAAATAGAATATTTTTAGATGTCTGTGAGGATGATATATGATTTACACCTATATATTATGTCCCTTGAAGATTCTTTTATCTCCTTGAGCCTCAGTTTCCTAATCTGGGGGAAAATAAAGGACTTAGGGGAAAGTCCAGCTATCCTCTTAAAGACAATATAGAGATTAAATACAGATAATGCATGCTAATATTTCTGGCTCTTAATTCTAAATATCATAATTTATCTTCTTCTTTTTAAAGAAGAGTCTCTCCGTTGTGTCTCTCCAAGAAGATATGACACTAGTGTTCTCTTTTGTGCAAAAGTAGAGTTATACATTTAATAATGTTACAGTTGAAAGTTACCTTAAAGATAATTTGGTTTCAAAACTCGTATTTCCATGATTGTAAAATGCTACAGTGCACAAACCCCCCACAAAGGAATTGAATAATTCAAGCCTGCCTAGAAATTTCTGTGGCTCTCAAACCATTATTCTTTGTGCCATGAATTGTGTATTGGGTTGGCCAAAAATTTCATTGAGGTTTTTTTCATCAGATGTTACAGAAAAACCCAAAGGAACTTTTTGGCCAGCCCAACATAATTAGTAGAAGCCTCCTTTGCTCTCCAAGAGTTCAGCAGTCCTAATCCTTCACGAAAACTGTCTATCTGCTCGTAGGCTGTTTCATTATTGCTCCCTTGCCTTGAGAAGCCGATTCCGTCTCTCCTGCTGCTCTTTGCCAGTCTGACTGCTCAGAGTAATGAGGTCCAACTGGAAGCCCCAAGTTTTTCATGTCATTGTAACTTTTTATTTGTGTCTTTGCTTGAGCTACCTTTTGTCAACAGAAATCAAGTCGAGAGCCATCATTTCCAAGCAGCCCAGCCAGGCTCTCACTTATAACAACATCATTTCACCAGGAATTGAACAGATCCCTGATTGGGCTGGATAAATTGTTGAAATAGAGTTGAACTTTTGTCACAAGCTGATGCAACCTGCTGGGGCACTCATAAGGGGGAGAACAGTGACTCTGCTTCCTACAGGGATCCAGAGTCAGGGCTATAGAAGAGCAGGCCTTGGCTTCCCTTCTCCTGGAGTTAGAATCTGCATAACCCCCTGGGGCCTCTCACCAACTGGAATTACTTAGGCATCTTCAGTTCTGCACAGCTTAAAGAAAGCATATATTTCCCCCTTCAAACTTGTTCTCTGACATCTCATTACCACTATCTCAAGTCCTGTTACAGGTAAAGAAAAGATGCTGAAGTCTGTGTGGGCAAATATAAGGGGAAGAAATCATGGAAGGGAAAAGTGAAAGGGTCTTGTCTGAATTAAGACCGGTCTGGAGACTTAACAATTACTATATCCTTTAATCCTCAAACAGTCCTTTGAGACACCATTATTCCTATTCCTCAGATAAGTAAACTGAGTTTTAGAGCAGGAGTCCCCAAACTCTGGGGTTTAATGACTGATGATCTGAGATGCAGTTATGTAATAATAATAGAAATAAAATACACAAGACTTGTATGTGCTTTAAATCATCTCAAGGCCATCCATGGAGAAAATGTCTTCCATTAAATCGGTCCCTGATGTCAAAAAGGTTGGGGACTGGAGTTTTAGAAAACTTCCATGACTCCCTGAAAGGCACAGACCACACATAAAAGTGGAAATAATTGAATTTTCATCTCATGAATGACAATGTAAATATATATTTGTTGCCAGATACATATTTATTAATATGTACATTGTTAAACACAGTAAAGGACAAGTGTTAGCATGAAGTTCTTCTATATTTAAATTATCTTTCTAAACATGATCATTATAATGTCTTTAACACCCTAACAACTTGACTTTTTTTTTAAAGTCAATTTAGTATTCAAGCAGTTCCATTTAAGGTTTTTCATGTCACTTCATCTTCCAGCCTTAGATTTCAAGTTGCTTCAAAAGTTCAAAACATTATCAAAGCTGAATTCAGGGACTGACAGGGAGGACTATAATGGATAATTCAGAATAAAAATTCTTCTTAATTGAAATAACCAACATTTATGTAGTGCATTACAAATTACCAAAACTACTCTTCTAGGTGATTTTATTCATCGTTACAAACCAAATTCTGTAAAAGAATATTTTTTAATGGTTGAAACTGAAGCATTAGAAAAGGAAGAGTGCCTTCTAATACATCTAAACCTTACTTTTAACAAATTGATATTGGGTACTTACAGAATTTAGTCACTCAGCCAATAGACAACTAAGCAAGACACCTACTGGCTTGATCTGACTCTATCCATGTTCTTTCTGCTAAAACATTTTGCCTCTTTTAAAGTAATCAATTGACTAATACACCACTATTAATTTTTAAGCTCTCTACAAGCTTCATAAAACCCCTTTGGATTCCTTTCATCATTGGAATCATTGTTGCCACTTAAACTTAGCTAATATCAGCTGACATATTTCAATTATGATCAACATAGTTTGATCAATTTGTGATAGAGGTTATAGTAAGACTGCAGATATAGCCACAGATTATCCCTTATCTCCCATGGCCTTTGAAAGTGCCCTTTCACATTGATACTGGGGCGGCCTTGTCACCTGTTTTGTCCAGCGGGACATTACTAGAGTGAGCAAACGGACTTACAAAGCGCTCATATGTGAGGCTTACTGCTGTGGGAACTCTGCCACTACCATAGTATGAAGGATACTTAGCCTGTGAATTATCCCAGGAGGCTCTTTCATCCTGAGCATCTGAGTACCAGACTGAAGTGAGGTCATCCTTGATCATCTAGCCACCAGCCAACTGCCAGTTGACTTGAAAGAGATGAGTAAGTCCAAAAGAGATCTGCCAAGTCAGACCAGAACTGCCACATGACCTACAGATCATGATTTGTTTAAGTGGTAGTTGTTTCAGCCACTAAATTGAAGAGTGTTTGTTAAATGTCAAAGTAACTAATACGAAATGTCTCTACTTACAACCCCATATATATTTGCTACTAAAGGGTGCTACATTTTGAAGCCCTCTCAAGTTTGAAGCACAGGCTAAATGGGTCACTGGTCTCCTCCTCCTAACATTCTTCTTAGAATTCTTAAAGAATATAAATCTGTTGATTCCAGCCCTCATATGTTTTCATTGCCACAGAAAACTAGACTGTGCTATGTTGATCTAAACCTTACTACAGTGTCCTTAATTGTTGATTTTGCTACTATATGGTGTTTCTTTGCCTCTCACCTCAAAGACTTTGACTTCAAATAATATGTACTCATACAGCTATATAAATTGCTCTTTGTTTGTGTGTTATGTGAAAATATATGTTTGTTTTGAGAAGTTTGTCCAACATGTCTCAAAAGTCAGTAGTTTTGTTCTATCAACTTATTTGCATGGTACTATGGGGTGGCTCAAACCACAGGACATCTCTTAGAAAAGTTACTACTTATTACTTAGGCCACCCTATATAGTTTGCTCCATGATGACTTTTAGCAGTTATTTATGTTTGGGGAGGCTAGTTAATATATTCTAAATCTACTTTCAACCCCAGACTAATGTCTTTATTCTCAAAACTCAATAAGCAGCATGAAACATAATTAGTAGCCTAGCATTGTGCTTAAGGATGTGAGACTTGTGTCTGCCTAAGATCAAGTGAGTCATCACCTCCCTGGAGATGTCCTTAATACTTTATATTAATAACTATCCCCTAGTGCTATTGTGAGTGCTCAGTCACAGTGATTATAAGTTGCATAGTTTGCATCTGATGTAAAGGAAACCTGGGCTTGTGGCTCAGATGGTAAAGAATCCTCTTTTCAGTTCTGTCACTCAGTCGTGTCTGACTGTGCGACCCAACAAACTGCAGCATGCCAGGCTTCCCTGTCCATTTCCAACTCCCAGAACTTACTCAGACTCATGCCCATCACATCGGTGATGCCATCCAACCATCTTATCCTCTGTTGTCCCCTTCTCCTCCTGCCTTCAATCTTTCCCAGCATCAAGGTCTTTTCAAATGAGTCAGTTCTTCACATCAGGTGGCCAAAGTACTGGAGTTGCAGCTTCAACATCAGTCCTTCCAATGAACATTCCTGACTGATTTCCTTTAGGATGGGCTGGCTTCATCTCTTTGCAGTCCAAGGGAGTCTCAAGAGTCTTCTCCAACACCACAGTTCAAAAGCATCAATTCTTTGGCGCTCAGTTTTCTTTATAATCCAACTCTCACATCCATACAGGACTATTGGAAAAACCACAGCATTGACTAAGATGGACCTTTGTTGGTAAACTAATGTCTCTGCTTTTTAATATGCTGTCTAGGTTGATCATAGCTTTCCTTCCAAGGAGCAAGCATCTTTTAATTTTGTGGCTGCTGTCACCATCTGCAGTGATTTTGGAGCCCCAAAAATAAAATCTCTCAATGTTTCCATTGTTTCCCCATCTACTTGCCATGAAGTGATAGGACCAGATGCCATAAATTTAGCTTTCTGAATGCTGCATTTTAAGCCAGCTTTTTCACTCTCCTCTTTCACTTTCACCAAAAGGCTGTTTAGTTCCTCTTCACTTTTTGCCATAAGAGTGGTGTCATCTGCATATCTGAGGTTATTGATATTTCTCCTGGCAATCTTAATTCCAATTTGTGCTTCATCCAGCTGAGCTTTTTGCATGATGTACTCTGCATAGAAGTTAAATAAGCAGGGTGACCATACACAACCTTGACGTACTCCTTTTCCAATTTGGAACCAGTTCATTGTTCCATGTCTGGTTCTAACTGCTGCTTCTTGACCTGCATAAAGATTTCTCAAGAGGCAGGTAAGATGATATGGTATTCCCAGCTCTTTAGGAATTATCCACATTTTGTTGTGATCCACACAGTCAAAGACTTTGGCATAGTCAATAAAGCAGTTTTTATTGAACTCTCTTGCTTTTTCTATGATCCAGCAGATGCTGGAAATTTGATCTCTGGTTCTTCTGCCTTTTCTAAATCCAGCTTGAACAACTGGAATTTCTTTGTTCATGTACTGTTGAAGCCTCACTTGGAGAATTTTGAGCATTACTTTGCTAGTGTGTGAGATGAGTACAATTGTGCAATAGTTTGAACATTTTTTGGCAATGCTTTTCTTTGGGATTGAAATGAAAACCAACCTTTTCCAGTCCTGTGGCCACTCCTGAGTTTTCCAAATTTACTGGCATATTTAGTGCAGCACTTTCACAGCATCATCTTTTAGGACGTGAAATAGCTCTACTGGAATTCCATCATCTCCACTAGCTTTGTTCATAGTGATGCTTCCTAAGGCCCACTTGACTTCAGACTCCAAGATGTCTGACTCTAGGTGAGTGATCACATCATTGTGATTATCTGGGTCATAAAGACCTTTTTTTTGTATAGTTCTTTTGTTTTTCCTTACCACCTTTTCTTAATATCTTCTGCTTTTGTTAGATCCTTACTGTTTCTATCCTTTATTGTGCCCGTCTTTGCATGAAATGCTCCCTTGGTATCTCTGATTTTCTTGAAGAGATCTCTAGTCTTTCCCATTCTAATTTTTCCTCCATTTCTTTGCATTGATCACTGAGGAAAGCTTTCTTATCTCTCTGTGCTATTCTTTGGAACTTTGCATTAAGATGGGTATTTCTCTCTTTTTCTCTTTTGCCTTTAACTTCTCTCTCTCTCTCTCTCTCTTTTTTTTTTTTTTTTTTTTTTCCTCTCAGGTATTTGTAAGGCCTGCTCAGACAACCATTTTACCTTTTTGCATTTCTTTTCCTTTGGGATGATCTTGATAATTGCCTTCTGTACATTGTTATGAACCTCTGTCCATAGTTCTTCAGGCATTGTCTATCAGATCTAATCTCTGGAATCTGTTTGTCACTTCCAGTATATAATCGTAGGGGATTTGATGTAGGTCATACCTGAATGGTGTAGTGATTTTCCCTACTTTCTTCAGTTTAAGTCTGAATTGGCAATAAGAAGTTCATGATCTGAGCCACAGTCAGCTCCTGGTCTTGTTTCTGTTGACTGTATAGAGCTTCTCCATCTTTGGCTGCAAAGAATATAATCAGTCTAATTTTGGTATTGACCATCTGGTGATGTCCATTTGTAGAGTCATCTCTTGTGTTGTGGGAAGAGGCTGTTGGTTATGGCCAGTGTGTCTCTTGGCAAAACTCCGTTAGCCTTTGCCCTGCTTCACTTTGTGCTCCAAGGCCAGACTTGCCTGTTATTCCAGATATCTCTTGAGTTCCTATTTTTCCATTCCAGTCCCCTATAATAAAAAGGACATCTTTGTTCGATGTCAGTCCTAGAAGGTCTTGTAGGTCCTCATAGAACCATTCAACTTCAGCTTTTTTGGCATTATTGGTTGGGGCATAGACTTGGATTACTGTGATACTGAATGGTTTGCCTTGGACATGAGTAGAGACCATTCTGTCATTTTTGAGATTGTACCCAAGTACCTAATTTCAGACTCTTTTGTTGACTATGAGGGCTGCTCCATTTCTTCTAAGAGATTCTTGCCCACAGTATTAGATAAAATGGTCATCTGAATTAATTTGCCCATTCTAGCCCATTTTAGTTCACTGATTCCTAAAATGTCCATGTTCACTCTCGCTATCCCCTGTTTGACTGCTTCCAATTTACCTTGATTTATGGATCTAACTTTTCAGGTTCCTGTGCAATATTGCTCGTTACAGCATCTGTCTTTACTTCCATCGCCAGTCACATCCACAACTGGACATTATTTTCACTTTGGTTCTGTCTCTTCATTCTTTCTGGAGTTATTTCTCCATTCTTCTCTAGTAATATATGGGACAACTACTGACCTGGGGAGTTCATCTTTCAGTGTCCTATCTTTTTGCCTTTTTATACTGTTCATCAGGTTTTCGAGGAAAGAACACTGAAGTGATTTGCCATTCCCTTCTCCAGTGGACCACATTTTGTCAGAACTCTTTACCATAACCCATCCATCTTGGATGGCCCTACACAGCATAGCTCATAGTTCCATTGAGTTAGACAAAGCTGTGGTCCCTATGATCAGTTTGGTTAGCTTTCTGTGATGGGAGTTTTCATTCTGTCTGCCTTCTGATGAATCAGGATAAGAGGCTTATGGAAGCTTCCTGATGGGAGAGACTGTGAGGAAGCTGAATCTTGTTCTGATGGACAGGGCTGTAATCAGTTCAGTTCTGTTCAGTCACTCAGTCATGTCCGACTCTCGTGATCCCATGGACCACAGCACACCAGGCTTCCCTGTCCATCACTAATTCCTGGGGGCTGCTTAAACTCATGTCCATCAAGTTGATGTCATCCAACCATCTCATCTTCTGTCTTCTCTTTATCCTCCTGTCTTCAGTTTTTCCCAGCATCAGGGTCTTTTCCAATGAGTCAGGTCTTCACATCAGATGGCCAAATTTTTGGAGCTTTAGCATCAGTCCTTCCAATGAATATTCAGAACTGATCTCTTTTAGGATTGGCTTGTGGTATCTCCTTGTAGTCCAAGGAACTCTCAAGAGTTTTCCAACACCACAGTTCAAAAGCATCAGTTCTTCAGTGCTCAACTTTCTTTATGGGTCACACTCAGTAAATCTTCAGTTCAGTTTTCTATTGATGGGAGAGTTGTATTCTGTCCCTGTTTTTGGCCTGAGGCCAAACTGTCGACCCATGCCTCTGTAGGAGACTCTTGGACACTCACAGGCAAGTCTGGCTTAGTCTTCCACTGGTCTCCAAATTCAAATTACCTGGAGTTCTCAGGCCCTTTGGCAAGCCCCAGGTTGGAAAATCTGTTGTGGGTTCTAGAACTGTCTTACCAGTGTGAGAATTTCTTTGGTATAATTGTTCTGCAGTTTGTGGGTCATCTGCTCAGTGGGGCTAATGGCAACCTCTTCCCAGAGGGCTTATGACCCAGGTCTGCTGCATACAGATCCCCTGTCTCAGCAGCATGCCACTGCTGACCTGTGCCTCTGCGGGAGACACTCAAAGGCAGGTCTGGTTCAGTCTCTGTGAGGCCTCTGGTGTGCATTAGTTGGATTAGTGATGCATTAGTTGGATTCATTATCTATTCTGTACTTGAGGACATTGGAAGAAAGTAAATTAGTTGAAGGATGATCTGAAGCACTCTTTCAGGAGGACTCTCAATTCCTTTTTATCCCACCTATCAGGCAAAACTCCAGTTTTGGCTCATATTTAGTCTGTTGTCTCTTGGTTCATCATTAGTCTATAGTCTCTGACCAGAGTCCAACCCTCAAAGTGAACTGGTCAATATAGGGTAGAGAACACCATAGGCTCTGAGGTTAGACCACTTAGGTTTAAATACTTACCTAAGCACTTGGTCATTATTAACTCAGAGAAAATTAAAATATTATTTGTCTATAAAATGGATATATTACAGTATGTTTTTCATGTTATTCTTGTGAAAATTAAATGAAAATATAAATGTGAAGTGTTAAAATCAGTACTTGACATATAGTTAAGCACTCAGATGCTATGAACATGATTAGACCCAGGTTGATGATTCTACTGATAAAATTAACTAAAATATCACAGTTGTTGCAGAGCCAAGCATTCCAAATTCATTTGGATGGAATGATTCTTCTTATTTTAATTAATTTTCTCTAATTTTCTAAGGATTAATCCATAGCATCATGAAGAAAATATGGATTAGTCAGCTAGCCATGGATTTATATCCAAGCTCTCTCATTTTGTTGGTTGTGTAAGTTTGAACAATGTAACCTCTGTGTCCTACTTTATTCATCTGTAAAACTGAGTAGTAAAATTGAAGTCTTGGCTTGTCATTAAGGATTAAGTAAAACATATATAAAATATCTGAGATAGTCTCAACAAATATAATGCCTTCGGTTTTAGTTAGATCTTCTTTTGACATTCAGCAAGTTAAATTTAATAAATTGGTAAAAATTTGATAAAGCTTTATTTTAATAATAAAACTCTTCACAAGTTGATGGGAAATGGCTTTCTATTAGTGCGAATCAGATTGGTAGTATTAGTGACTAGTGTCATAGTAACCATAGCCTAGCAACAAGAAAAAGAGATGAGAATACCTGTTGTGCCATTATGATGCTGCTACATTTACATTTTCACTCAGTAATATTCCATTCACTCAGTCATATTTCAAGATTTCTGCTAACTAGATCAAAGTGGTGGTTAGAATTAAGATAATACTGCTTTTTAGCCATAATGAATTGCTCTATTGTTTATAATCCTCTACTCCCCCGGACTTTATTTTAGTAAAAGTAGCTATTCTCTACTATGCCTATATTGTTAGTGCTCAACAGCCCCTTTCCAGAAACACGTGAATATATTGTGTCACATTAAGAGTGCTGAGCTCTGGGGACAGGTAGCAATTTCTATAAATGTAAATATCAGGGCAGCAGGGGCCAAAGGTAACTGAAAAAAATCTATGAGGTCTTTTGATCAGCTTGGGAAAAAGAATGTTGCTATCTAAAAAATTATTAAGAGGCATAAAAGGCACGATTTTCCTGCTTGAAATATATCCATTTTCATACTTGTCACATGTAGTTACATGGGCTCTAATATCTAACAAAGTCTTTGATCTTAGTCATTTATTCACTCTCACCGGAATCTACTATTTTGCAGACTCTTAGCTGGACTTGTGTTAAAAAGAGATTGATAAAAATATTCAATTATAATTATGTCATTCTTTAACAAATTAAATAATCAGGAAACTAAGAAACATTTTTTTTCAGTTAGTGCATGTACAGTTAGCATGTATCATTATAAATATTCAAATAAACACATAAATGACTAATATTGTGTGCACCTATGAAAAGTGTTCTTCTAAGCACCTTAAAAATAACTCATGAATCCTTCCAAAGATTATGAGATGGGTACTATTTATCCCTATTTTATAGAATTACGAATATTACAACTAGCCCCATTTTGTAGGTGAGAAAAGCAGAGAACTTAGATAACTTACCCAGAGTTACACAGCTAGTAAAATAGTGAAAACAAAGTAGTAACCCAGGTAGTCTGACCACAAGGCTCTCATGCTGCTTCTTAGTCCATAGAGACCTTAGAATATAGGAGTTACTCAACCAGTGGCCCTCCTTCCCTAGTTTAATGCCCAATGATCCATGGTTGATTATCTCTAGTTACACAGAAGCATTTAATTTTCAAACTGGAAAAAGCCCAGAGAAGACCCAGTCTTACTTTTTTATTGTACACATGCAGCAACTGAGACACCGACAAATGTGGTTTTCTCAAAGTCACAACATGGTGGCAGAACTATAGCCCCCATCCTGGCCTCCAGACACCCAGAATGCACTGCTTCCATTCTGTGATACCCAGCTGCTACACTCAATCATACCCCTTGTTTTAATACACAAAATTCAGCAAAAGTCATGAGTCTAGAAAAGGGGATACAACATTTTCAATCTTATTTTGTCCATATATTTATCCTCAAAAAAATGCATTCTGTGCTATATCTCAGCTGCCAAGTTCATTGCTTTTGAGTGGTGCTGATTTCAACCTGGATCAAATTAGGTGGCATTATCTGAAAACCAAGAAAATAAATTATATCAAAGGGAATGACCACTGGATCCTTAACCACCACACAGCCTCCAAATACCCCTGTGTGCCAAATTTCTGAGCACACCATGAATTTGATTCATCCATCAATGGGAAGCACACTCATCACAATTGGCTTCTAAGGCTCTTTATTATACTACTGCTTTCTTGTTTTTTCTCATTTTGATTTGAGAAGGTACTTTATTCTTCTTCCATTCTGTCATTATAAGACCTTCACCTTCTGTCCAACTAGCTCAAAACTGGAAATCACTATGGTCTTTATTTGCCCTCCTCCTAGGATTTTCAGTTAATTTTCAAATAAATTTTCAATCTGTATTTTAAAAATTAATATTGGTATGCAGATTGAGTGTAAAAATGTTTCTAAGCAAGTTTAAAATAAGCCTTAGTGATTCCATTAAATCTTAACAACCCCATCAAGCCAAACCCCATGTTCTCAAAGAAGATGACCTACAGTATTTTTCCCAAATAAATATTTGATTTTTTAAGGAAATAATATAAAGCTAAAAAATTAGACAATTACTTTAAGACCAAAGTATTTAAACTGGCTCAGTTTCTTTGTGTAGCATTTAATACATGTGAATATTTTAACATAGAATAAAGAATCTAACCTTGGAAACTTGTTCTGCAAGTCATTGATTCACAAAAGAATTCTGTTTCCGAGCTCAAGAGTGATCTTTAAAAGTTGCAAATTGGAAAGAAGTGATAATCTGGAGTTTGAATTCTGCTGTCTTGTGATTGTAATCAAAATCCATGAACAGAACTGTCAAGAATCTACAGACATCTGAACAAATATCGTATATCACTTATGCCTGGAATCTAAAAAAACGGTATAGATGAACTTACTTGCAAAGCAGATATAGAGACACAAATGTATGAATACCGAGAGGAGAAGGGGAGTGGGATGAATTGGGATACTGGAATAGACACATATACATTACGGTGTAAAAAATTGGTAACTAACGGAAACCTACTGTATAGCACAGGGAATTCTACTCAGTGTTCTGCAGTGACCTAAATGGGAAGGAAATCTAAAAATGAATGGATATATGTATACGTATAACTGACTCATTTTGCCGTATAGCAGAAACTAACACAATATTGTAAAGCAACTATACTCCAATAAAAATTAATTTTAAAAAGAAAAAAAAATCTATAGACATCTGCAGGGCTAAGAATCATCATGGGTTGTTCACGGTTTTTCTACAATGGGTACATCTAATCAATGGATGAATTGAACCTTCCTTATCTAGGTTTTAGTATGTGAAATATTTTAAATAGACGTTTATAGAAAGTTTTAATATGTGGAATATTTAAATAGACTTTTATAAAAAGTCATCAGCAATTCACCAATGTAATTTTAGGTAGTAAGCATAAACTTGATTTTACCCAGTGAATATTTCAGAGTAAAATGTGAAGATGGACCCAAAGAAAAGTGATAATAACTAGAGGAACTCACTCTAAAATTTCTGGCTTTCCTTCCAGGAGGATATGGAAGATTTTTTTTTTCTAATTAGGAGCAAAAACATTGAAATTCTGTGTGTAAAAATGGAGAAAAGATGAAATAAAGAACATAAAAACTAGAGTGGAGAAGGCTGAGTATAGATCAGTTAAAATTTTACTTGGCATTTATATTGCATCTGGCATAATCCTCTGTGTTAGGCATAGAGAATGTACAGTTACTGAGAGCAACAGAAATGTAAATAATTATGATCCAGTATGACCAGTACTATGATAAAAGTGTATATAAAATGCTGAGGGAACATGTAAAGAAAAGGACTCACTTTTAGATCCTCTTTAAAAACATATTTTTACTTTTAACAAGTCCTTTAGTTACCATCTCTACTTTGAAATTCTATTTCTAGGGACTTTCAAACCTTTCAACAGTTTCCTCTGTTCTTAACTTCATTATTCTAAATACCACACAAATACCCCTGTGTGCCAAATTTCTGAGCACACCATGAATTTGATTCATCCATCAATGGGAAGCACACTCATCACAATTGGCATTCTAAGGCTCTTTATTATACTACTGCTTTCTTGTTTTTTCTCATTTTGATTTGAGAAGGTACTTTATTCTTCTTCCATTCTGTCATTATAAGACCTTCACCTTCTGTCCAACTAGCTCAAAACTGGAAATCACTATGGTCTTTATTTGCCCTCCTCCTAGGATTTTCAGTTAATTTTCAAATAAATTTTCAATCTGTATTTTAAAAATTAATATTGGTATGCAGATTGAGTGTAAAAATGTTTCTAAGCAAGTTTAAAATAAGCCTTAGTGATTCCATTAAATCTTAACAACCCCATCAAGCCAAACCCCATGTTCTCAAAGAAGATGACCTACAGTATTTTTCCCAAATAAATATTTGATTTTTTAAGGAAATAATATAAAGCTAAAAAATTAGACAATTACTTTAAGACCAAAGTATTTAAACTGGCTCAGTTTCTTTGTGTAGCATTTAATACATGTGAATATTTTAACATAGAATAAAGAATCTAACCTTGGAAACTTGTTCTGCAAGTCATTGATTCACAAAAGAATTCTGTTTCCGAGCTCAAGAGTGATCTTTAAAAGTTGCAAATTGGAAAGAAGTGATAATCTGGAGTTTGAATTCTGCTGTCTTGTGATTGTAATCAAAATCCATGAACAGAACTGTCAAGAATCTACAGACATCTGAACAAATATCGTATATCACTTATGCCTGGAATCTAAAAAAACGGTATAGATGAACTTACTTGCAAAGCAGATATAGAGACACAAATGTATGAATACCGAGAGGAGAAGGGGAGTGGGATGAATTGGGATACTGGAATAGACACATATACATTACGGTGTAAAAAATTGGTAACTAACGGAAACCTACTGTATAGCACAGGGAATTCTACTCAGTGTTCTGCAGTGACCTAAATGGGAAGGAAATCTAAAAATGAATGGATATATGTATACGTATAACTGACTCATTTTGCCGTATAGCAGAAACTAACACAATATTGTAAAGCAACTATACTCCAATAAAAATTAATTTTAAAAAGAAAAAAAAATCTATAGACATCTGCAGGGCTAAGAATCATCATGGGTTGTTCACGGTTTTTCTACAATGGGTACATCTAATCAATGGATGAATTGAACCTTCCTTATCTAGGTTTTAGTATGTGAAATATTTTAAATAGACGTTTATAGAAAGTTTTAATATGTGGAATATTTAAATAGACTTTTATAAAAAGTCATCAGCAATTCACCAATGTAATTTTAGGTAGTAAGCATAAACTTGATTTTACCCAGTGAATATTTCAGAGTAAAATGTGAAGATGGACCCAAAGAAAAGTGATAATAACTAGAGGAACTCACTCTAAAATTTCTGGCTTTCCTTCCAGGAGGATATGGAAGATTTTTTTTTTCTAATTAGGAGCAAAAACATTGAAATTCTGTGTGTAAAAATGGAGAAAAGATGAAATAAAGAACATAAAAACTAGAGTGGAGAAGGCTGAGTATAGATCAGTTAAAATTTTACTTGGCATTTATATTGCATCTGGCATAATCCTCTGTGTTAGGCATAGAGAATGTACAGTTACTGAGAGCAACAGAAATGTAAATAATTATGATCCAGTATGACCAGTACTATGATAAAAGTGTATATAAAATGCTGAGGGAACATGTAAAGAAAAGGACTCACTTTTAGATCCTCTTTAAAAACATATTTTTACTTTTAACAAGTCCTTTAGTTACCATCTCTACTTTGAAATTCTATTTCTAGGGACTTTCAAACCTTTCAACAGTTTCCTCTGTTCTTAACTTCATTATTCTAAATACCACTGTGTGTGTGTGTGTGTGTGTGTGTGTGTGTGTGTGTGTGCTTTTAAAAAAATTTTCAATATTACAAATTGAAAGATTTCTGTTCATATGCCTATTTTATTTTATATAGGTAAAACACATTTTTATGACTCTAAATGTCTGAAAGATACTGAAGAATCCAATTGAAAACTGATGAAATTGCATTTCTTTTGTTTTCTTTTTTGGGATCAATTTTTCATTGAAAATGCTTGTCTAGATTTTGCACTTCTTTTGTCTTACACTTACCAAGTTATAAAATTCTTTGAAATGTCCCTTAAGAGCTGTAATACATCTGTTAACATTATTTTCTAACTATTCTAATTCCTGATACACTACCAGATTTTTGTTGTTGTGTTTGTTGAGTTTGTCTGTTTGTTTATTGCCTATAATTCTCCCCAAGTTCTCTCTCCTCCTGTTCCAGTGTAGACTTCCTGCTGTGTAGACAGCCATTCTGATCTTCTCTTTAACTTCACCTTGAGACTCCTCTGTTTCCTAATATTAATCTCCATGTGTAGTGAACATTTGTGATTCTTTTGGGTGCTAGTATCTAAACCTTTCCTATGTAGGTAAGTCATACACTTTTTGAGCCAGACTCTCATTATAGAAGTTGAAATTGGTGGATAAAGAAGTCTTTAGCCTCTTTTGCAACAAGGATATGATCACTTCAGATGGTTTCCTGAATCAGATCCACCTCTTCTGGACCTTGACTTGGAAGCTTTGACCCAAATAAATAGGAACCGGTTAGTTCAATCGAATTGTGCCTGTGGCAGCAATGACAGGAGTTGTGTGATAACTATTGCAAAATGTGTCTCTTGCTGATTATCTCGCAGTACAGTCTGCAGTGTTTATATGCCCAGCCAGCTGCAGCACTGTGTTGTCACAGGTCAGCTTGGAGGACTGGTCACAGGCATTATTTTTCACTTGTGCTTAACTTTTGGAAACTTCTGTTAGTAGAATGGTGAGTCACCTAATTTTCTTTCTGTCCAATTTTTGGGTTTTTTTTTTAAGGTTGGGGGGTTCTATTTTCATAGATTTTTCTCAACTTCAACCTCCAACCTTTCTATGATTTCTTCTTTAATTTTCACCACTTTCATTGTTTATTTCCAAACCATGCTTTTTTTGGTTTCCCATTGTTCCTTTATTATTCATACCTTGATGTTGATACCATGGTAATGGTTTATGTATATGATTTCTTAACTCTCTAATAAGTGTCTTATTTATAGTTTCTTTCATTTAAATTTTTTCTGCTCCCCTACACTGCAGATGAGTGACCTTGTACCAGGGTCCACAGGTGGGCTCAGCTGTAGGGTCTGCAACCTAGCAGGTCTAGGTTCACAGACCCTGGCAGGCCTGGAGAGAGGGTCTGCAGTGAAGTCTGACAGTCGCTGGGCTCTCTTCCCTTCATAAGAGAACTTCTGGACTGAGGGACTCTCTCTCTTGGTCCTGTACTGCGCAGGCTTGGAGGAAGAGCGATGCAGATTAAGTAAAACAGGGCTTCCTCCTCTCTCTAACATGTCTTTTCTCATTTCCATGCTATGTCCAAATGCCACAATCTCTCATGTGGATTTCGGTGCTCTAGTGAAGGTATTTCTCTATGAATGGTTGTCAAATTGGTTTCTTAAGGGCAATGAGGCCTGGAACATCCTATCCCACTATCTTACTGACATCACTAGCTGATCCATTTTTATATTGTTATCTTATTTAAGTATTTCATACCTTATCTTTCAGTTTTCTTCCCACTTTTCTCATCTTCAGATATCATATATCATTATTTATATAGAAAAATAAACATAAATGTGTGTATATATATACGCATGCATGGGCTTCCCTGGGGGCTCAGACAATGAAGATTCTGCCTACAGTGCAGGAGACCTGGCTTCAGTCCCTGGGTCATGAAGATCTTCTGGAGAAGGGAATGGCAACCTGCTCCAGTATTCTTGCCTAGGAAACCCCGTGGACAGAGGAGCCTGGTGGGCTACAGTCCATGGGGTCACAAAGAGACATGACTGGGTGACTAAGACTTTCACTTTCATATATGTATGCATACATATGTATGTCTATATTGTCTTTGTCATTCTCTTTGTACAAACTTTCAAAATACTGAGTTTCTAAGTGCTAATCTCTTTTCATTCCTACACTGTCTAGGTTTTCTGTTTAGTATGGTCATCAGAAGCTACATGACATTAACGTTTAATTAAAGAAAGTTAAAAATAAAGTTCCTCAGCCACATTAGATATATTTTACGAACTCAACAGCCACATGTAGCCAGTAACTACTGTATTAAACAGCAGAGACACAGAACAATTTAAGCATTGCAGAAGGTTTATTCAAAAGCACTAATAGAGATACATGAATCTCACTCACTCCTCTAACTTTAAATATCATATGCAGAAGATACCAAATCTGCTTCCTCGGTTATGGCAGGTTGTATAGGTAGGCTAATTCAACTCAAAATTCCATTTCCTTTCTGTTCTGTCTAGCTGTGTTTAAAAGGCTATAGAAGCAAATATTTACTTTCCAACCTCCGATTCAACTAAAGAAATGGGGAAGGCAATATGCTACAGTTTTGGCCAATGGAATAAACCTAAGGCAGACTTCCCCCTTCCCTTTTTTCCCCCTGCTTTATCAGTAGGTCATGGCTGGAACTGCATCTACCATCTGATATTCATGAAGAAAAACAAGTCACATAGATACAGACCCTGAACCAGAGCTGAGACTTAGCTACTCACATCATTTTGTCATGCAAGAAATAAGCCACTATTTAAGCACTGTAGTTTCGTTGTTCTGTTGTCTGAAGTGAAAGAACATTTCCAATACATATTCCAACTAAATCTGCTATATAGTAATAGATGTTTTACTGGGGGAAAAAAAAACTATTTCTCAATCCTACTACCTAAAAATATTTTCCTACACCATCTCAGTGATAATCAGTCATAGAAGTGGCACTGTTTCTATCCTCTCTGGAATGTAGGCAGCATGACCTGATCTGTTTTCTCCATCTCTGTATATGCAATGTCTAGAATAATGTCCAGTAGTTAGTACTCAATAAATATATATTTAATAAAATCTAAATAAGATGCATATTCTTAGGAGACAAATAAATCCAGACATAAAGAGCCTGAGGAACATAGATTGTGAAATTAACCTCAGATGAGTCCTCAGCTAAAACCACTTCAAAGAAAATGGAAATGTCCTATCTTCTTTAGGATGGGAGATGATGGTTTACCTATGAAGGACAGTGGTGAAATGGTCTTCTTCCATGCCTTTGTAAATTTCAGGAGACATGCTTTTGTTTTATTGTTTTAAATGTGTTTGACCTAACTGTATGGTGGAAATAATAGAGGCTGTTCTAAAAATGATAGTCTAATAGAATCTCTGCCCTATAAATGCTCCAACTCTACCTGCCATAACCTTTTGACTATGATTAAAACAGTAATTTTCCTCATTTCATAAGTATACTGACGTGTTGAGAATTTGTGCACTATTTATGTACAATAATATTTACAGCCCTTTAGAGGCTGTGCCAATCCTGGTACAAATCATTGCCCAGAGGATGCAGTTTTATTAGTCTCATGACATCAAAATATGCATTGCAAATTGTTCTTTATGACTATAGTAAATTCACATCTTTCCTCAGAGGCTGAAATATTTTGAAGATCAGTGCTAGAGAGATACACAGTTGAAAATGTTTGTCCTGTTGTACTCTGATTTACAGTAAATTATTATAGTTTGCCAGGTAGTCATAATTTTGCAATTTGTATGATATAGTGAAACTATTTAGTTCTCTGTGATGGGCAACTGATCTATTGCCAAATGTTAGCTGTCACCTGAGTTTCCCAGTTTATCTGTCATTATAAATCATCCTGTTTTTGTTGGCACATGGCTCAAAATCTAGTACACACAAAATTTTAAATTACATCTTAGACAGTAACCTTATTGTATATTGCTTTTAAATGTATTATGTGTACCTTTTAATTTATCTACCTGTCTATCAAGATAAAAAGACATATAATTCAATGAAATATAATTAATTCAATACTTGCCATGAAAGATCCTCTAAAAAATGTTGCAACAGGAAGCCAAAATTTAATAATTGCTCTCTATCCACTTCTAGCAGAAGGAATTGGATATACAGGAACAAATAAAACTATGCTATAATGTAGAATTGTATAGCCAAATAAATATAATAATTTATGACTATTGTGTTACAGTAATATATATGATTTCTCATCCATAAAAACTTTTGATGGTTTCTTTTGAATAAAATTCAGGTATACATATATATCTGTGTATGTATTAATGTGTATATCTATATACATACTTACTTATAGATACAGATACATTTCCCAGATGGATATTACAGATTTACCACCTGGGGATCATTTTTCAAAGGTTTCATGGGAGAAAAACTGTAAAAGTAGTCCTTAAAAGATATGACACACAAAATTGTAACAGAGAAATAATAGAGAAGGGTGTAGCCCTTGTAGATAAACAGCTTTGGGTTTAAATATAACACCAGCCTCTTTTGTGTTGTGAGATTTGGGTACCACACTTGATCCCTGTGGTGTTGTTTCTTCACCTTGCAAAACAGGAGATGATACTTGTCAAACAAAGTAGTAAATAGGTTAAATTGTGAGAAATGTATAACGCAGGTCATAGCATTGTCATTTTCAATAATTTGTAAAAAAAAAAAAAGGCTATTTACAGAGGAATATTGAGCAGAGATAAAAGTTTGTGAAATATGAAATGCCTTTTTATTCAGATTTGTTGGTTTTAAAGTTATGTGAAAAAGTATATATTTCATTGTATAAATAAAATTCAGATTATTGATCTAGTCCACTTGGGTTGTTTTCCACTTTTTGCTATAGCAAATATTGGTGCTCTGAACATGAACTTCTGGTGAACATATCATAGTGTTTTGCTAAGAGGGGAACTGCATGGTCATTGGAAATGCATATCTTTGACTTTACAAAATAATGCTTGATTTCAAAGTGGTTTAATGATTTGTATTTCTGTCATTAGTGTCTAAAGTTTGTATTTGTTTCTTAGTTTCACAAGTGTCTGGTTTTTGTCTTGCTTTTTAATTTTATCCAATCAAGAGGGTATAAAGTGCTATCAGAGAAGGCGATGGTACCCCACTCCAGTACTCTTGCCTGGAAAATCCCATGGACAGAGGAGCCTGGTAGGCTGCGGTCCATGGGGTGGTGAAGAATCGGACATGAGAGAGCAACTTCCCTTTCAATTTTCACTTTCATGCATTGGAGAAGGAAATGGCAACACACTCCAGTGTTTTTGCCTGGAAAATCCCAGGCATGGGGGAGCCTGGTGGGCTGCCGTCGGTGGGGTCACAGAGTCGGACACGACTGAAGTGACTTAGCAGCAACGTGCTATTACATTTGATTTTCATTTTTATTTTCTTCATTACTGTTACATTAAAGTATTTTATTTATTGAATATCAAGGCTTCTCCTTCTGTGAAAAAACTGTGTATGACCTTTGGCTATTTTTCTATGAGGTTATTTTGCCCCTTTCTGAAAACTGACATTTTGAAGATAGGTATGTATCTAAATACAAATCCTTTGACAGTTCTATTTCTATAGACTGAAAATTTGTTTCCCCCTTAATGGTCATATTTGAAACCTTATATCCAATGTCATGTTGATTGGTGATGGCCTTTGGGAGTTAATTGGATAGCATGGGTGGGGCCCTCCTGAGTGAGATTAGTGCCCTTATATAGCAGACCCAGAGGGAGATTCAGTTCAGTTCAGTCTCTTAGTCGTGTCCGACTCTTTTCAACCCCATGAATCGCAGCACACCAACTCCTGGAGTTCACTCAAACTCACATCCACTGAGTCCATGATGACATCCAGCCAGCTCATACTCTGCCGTCCGCTTCTCCCCCTTATCCTCAATCCCTCCCAGCATCAGAGTCTTTTTCCAATGAGTCAACTCTTCGCATGAGGTGGCCAAAGTACTGGAGTACTGCTTTAGCATCATTCCTTCCAAATAACATCAGGACTGATCTTCAGAATGGACTGGTTGGATCTCTTTGCAGTCCAAGGGACTCTCAAGAGTCTTCTCCAGCACCACAGTTCAAAAGCATCAATTCTTCAGCACTCAGCCTTCTTCACAGTCCAACTCTCACATCCATACATGACCACTGTAAAAACCATAGCCTTGACTAGACAGACCTTTGTTGGTAAAGTAATGTCTCTACTTTTGAGTATGCTATCTAGGTTGGTCATAAATTTTCTTCCAAGGAGTAAGCATCTTTTAATTTCATGGCTGCAGTCACCATCTGCAGTGATTTTGGAGCCCCCCAAAATAAAGTCTGACGCTGTTTCTACTGTTTCCCTATCTATTTCCCATGAAGTGATGGGACCAGATGCCATGATCTTCATTTTCTGAATGTTGAGCTTTAAGCCAACTTTTTCACTCTCCACTTTCACTTTCATCAAGAGCTTTTTAGTTCTCTTTACTTTCTGCCATAAGGGTGGTGTCGTCTTCATATCTGAAGTTATTGACATTTCTCCCAGCAGTCTTGATTCCAGCTTGTGTTTCTTCCAGCCCAGTGTTTCTCATGATGTATTCTGCATATAAGTTAAATAAGCAGGGTGACAATATACCGCCTTGACGTACTCCTTTTCCTTTTTGGAACCAGTCTGTTGTTCATATCCACTTCTGACTGTTGCTTCCTGACCTGCATATAGGTTTCTCAAGAGGCAGGTCAGGTGGTTTGGCATTCGCATCTCTTTCACAATCTTCCACAATTTATTGTGATCCACACAGTCAAAGGCTTTGACATAGTCAATAAAGCAGAAATAGCTGTTTTTTCTGGAACTCTCTTGCTTTTTTGATGATCTAATGGATATTGCCAATCTGATCTCTGGTTAGTGCCCTTATAAAGCAGGCCCAGAGGGATCTCTCCTCCTTTCTGCCACATTGTAAAGACCGTCCTCTGTGAAGCAGGGCACACGCAGGCAGCAGCCACGCCACTGAGTCCGTCAGTGCTTTCATCTTGGACTTTCCGGCCTCTTGAACTTCGAGGGATTCATTTTTAGTGTTTTAAGTCATTTAGTCTATGGTATTTTGTTATAGCAGCACAAATGTACTGAGACACATATATTGCAAACATCTAACTAGAAAGTCAGTTCCGCAAGGGGAAATAAAATGTTTTATTCACTGATGTGTCCACAGCCTCTAGCACAATGACTGGAACACAGAGTACTCAAGGAGAATTTGTTGAGTTAATAAACAGAATTTTACATTTATTGCATCCCTTCATGGGTTGAGCATTTGAAATCTTATATGAGAAGTTCTTCATTAGCCTGAGGTCATATAAATAGTTATATATATTGTCTTCAAAAAAAGTTTACTTTTCCTCTTCACATAAGTTGTTATTTTCTTTAATCCACCTAGAATTAAATCATGTACATGATAATTATTTGTCCAAGTATAATTACTTTATAAGCCTATCTTTCCCCAGTGATTGGTGAAACAAAAACTTTTTTTATATATATCAAGCTTTTATATAATGCTGAAAATATTCTTGTGTTTTGTACTATTTTATATGGCTCTTTTCTCTTCCCATGCCAATTATTTCTAATTCTTAAGTAATATTTTACTGTCTTTTTTAAAACTTATTTTT